>JANVCC010000077.1:13815314-13830314 GCA_025345505.1 Todiramphus chloris collaris
TTCTTTTTTTTTTTTTTTTTTTCCTTGAGCTTTCCCTTCTTTTCCTCCCCCTCCTACCCTTGAGCTGCTGAGGCGGCCTCATGGAAGAGAAACTAAATCGCTTTCCCCCTGCTTTGGGCTGTTTTTCATCACTTCTTCTGTGTGCTTCCTGACCCCAGAAAGGAGGCTTAAGTTGCTACATTCCTTCTCCTTCACCATAGCCAGAGACACAGTTCCTCCAGTTTCAGTGGATGTGCCAAAGGTTCTTTCTTCTCCCTTGAGCATAACTCCAAATTTTGGTGAATACAAAGCTTGAGCATTTTCCAAGTAAATGTCTTTTGTCTTGAAAAAGTGGTTGGGGGGTGTGTGGGTGTGTGTGTGTCCAAAAAGTAATTTATTTGAGCCTGAAATGTTGTTTAAAACATCTCAGGTTTGATGAAACTCTTTGAAACCCTGAGTTTTCTTAATTTTTGGAGGGAGCTCTCACTGAGGTCCAGATGTTTTGCCATTGACCAGCAGCTCTGGGAATGGGTAGCCAGGCAGGGAAATTATGATTCCTCTCAGCCTTATCTGTACCAGAAGTCATAAGCAGTGACACTGAAAAACATGTCAATTAACCTGTGCTGCTGGTAACCTCGGAGGTTTCTTTTTGCTTGGAAACCATTTTTTCTTGTGGTGGTGGGGGAAATTTCCATATGAGTGTGTACACGTGTGTGGGCATGCACATGAGGAAACCTATGTATCTGGAACTGGAAATCCTGCTGCCTTTGGTCAGATTTAGAGGTAACTAAAGCCCAGCTGTGCTACACAGCCAGGAGAATACAGCAGGGCTAACACACATAAAAGCAGACACGAGGTCCTTCATGTCTTGGCCTGAGCAGCAGGGCTTCAGGTCTTGCAAAAATAAAAAGTACTGAATTGATGTGAAGCTCTGTGATGGTGAAAATATGGGGATTTTCTGCCACCTGTCCCTTGCATCCATCTTGTATCCTTCTCAAGTCAGCTCATAACCAATTCTCCCCAAGCTTCCAGCTGCTTGGCATTTCTTGTGTAAAATAATTAATGATTTGGGGGAATGGAGATATCAGCTTAGGGATGGTTGTGCCTGGTCTTGGGCATTAGTATACATGCTCTTGGGTGTGTTCAGTGTTCAGTAGCTGTGTGAAAAGGAAAAAAAAAGGAAGGCAAATGATATGAAGAAATATTAGGAAAGACTGAAAAAAAAGCCCTGTGATGCCGGTATATAAGCATATCATGCACTTACATATAGAGAATATATAGAAGATATAAACCTGCAGCCCTTCCATCTGGGTATGGAAAGAGGCCACAAGGACAGTCAAGGGTGTGGGGTGGTTTCTGCATGGGGGACACCATGGGGACTAAAAGCTGGGAGTGTGGAGCTAAAGTTCTTACAGCAGGACTGTTTGCTACTTGAATCTCTAAGAACTGAGAGCCCAGAGAAGTCCCTCTGTGCTCCAGTCCTTGCAGCACTCCCCTAGCCTTGGCTCTGGGCTGCAGGCAGGGACAGGTGCTGAGATGGATGGACCTTTGATCCAGTCCAGGACAGCTGTCCCCACACAGTCCCTCGTGCAATCAAGTTTAATTCTGTGTGCTTTATTTCTAAATAAGTGACCAAATGGCAGTAAATAAAAGCACAAGAGGAAAAACAGGTGTATGTCGGGGCAGTATTTCAAGTATTGATCTTTTTAGACCTTAGAAATGCACGTGGTGTGACAGTCTGTCCTGGAAATGCCCGTTCCCTGGACTTGGTGCCCCAGTAAGATCCCATGTGTTGCTTCCTTCACCATCAGGGAAGAAGCTGCTGGTTCATCCCTGATTCTGGAGCATCCCTGTTTCTGGTACATACCGGAAAAGCTGCTGAGGGGTTGACCAGAAAAATCTTCTTCAACTGTCTGAGCCAAAGCATGTAGTCCCCTCATTCTGCTTTGAGAATGATGTGTCCAAGCTGCTTCTCAGCCCTGGGATGGTGTCTCTGCCCTGACAAGCTGAGCTCGCTGGGTTTGGCTTATTGTATGTGACCACCCAAAAGCTATGGCACAGAGAAATAGGTCAGGGGCTGGTTCAATGTGTTGTTGAGCTTTTGATGCTCCACAAAATGGGTGTAACGAGTGGCTGTTTTGCTGGAAAATAGTTCCCTCAAAAAGTTCCCAGCATCCTGTAATTGTACACTGACAACAAGGCTTGGGGTAAGTTTTAATCTTAATGGCAATAAACTAAAAGATGGAGATTAAAACTGGAAATAAAGAAGATATTTTCTTACACTGAGGGTGGTGAGCCCCTGTCCCAGGCTGCTCAGAGAGGTGGTGGCTGCCCCATCCCTGGAACCATTCCAGGTGAGGTTGGCCGGGGCTCTGAGCAACCTGCTTTAGTTGCAGATGTCCCTGCTCCCTGCAGGGACTAGATGTCCTTGAAAGGTCCCTTCCCACCTCAACCGGTGTATGATTCTAAGTTCTTATTTAAATTACGTTAATATAATTATACTATAACGAGTTTGAATACTGATGACAATTGTCACTCCATTGCGTATTGTGCCTCAACCCCAAGTCCCTAAGTGGTGCCTGAATGTGTAAGGTTATTTCAAAGCACAGAAGCCCAGTCGCAGCCCCCACCTGCAGGGTGCACTGGACAGAGCACATCAAGACAATGGTGTCAAATTGGAAAGATGAGGTTCAGGCCGTAGGACTGTGTTGGAAGGTAGCGCACGTATATATCACAATTACACTTTTCTGAGACTGGAAATGCTGGGTAATTGTCTTTTCCCTGCCAGTGTGCTCAGGGCGCTTTACAACAATAAATTTCACCAGGAGTGCTAAAAAACAGAAAGCACAATAACATGAAGCCTGCCGCTCCAAAAAATGCAAGCAAGTGAAGGGTTTGTAGAGAAACTGGGGTTGTGGCGTGCAGGATGGTGGAGCTCAGGGCACTGATCTGAGGCTGGAGCTCTCAGCGGTGGGTAGTGGTGGGGTGAGGACATGATGGAGACCTGCACCGCTCCAAATTGCTGCCCACGACGCTTCTGCAAAGAAAACTCAGGGCTGAGCATCGATTGAAAGGAAGGACAAGGTTCTCTTTGCAGCCAAGGCAAAATTGTGTGCCAATCAAAAAGATGATAGGCAGGCTGTTGTTGACCTCTAGGGAGTATCAGAGGACAAATATCCTTGAGAGGAAATTCAAAAAATAATCTCCAGGGAAGCTAAGCTAATGCTGCTGGAAGAGCTGCAGCACTGGCTGCTGTACCACGGTGCCAGGACCTCTGAGCATCCACACAGATCTCCCCTAGAAAGACAGCTCTAATTGTCCATCCTGTGCTTAGAAATCATCTTACCTGATAAGAAGCACTATGGGGTGAAATTTTTCATTTTTTGTGCCTGGCTTTCTGCAGACCCTCCTCTGGGGACCAGGGAAAATCAACCTCCAGGCCAGCCTGGGAGAATAAGAGGAGGACAGCGGTGCTCCCATCTCCTCTCCTCTCTCCAGGTGCTGTATGGTGAATGCTAATCCTTCCTGTGCTGTTGTTTTTAAATCATGTCCCTGTAGCAGGACCTTGAGCTCATTGGGGCCTTAATAACAGCAAGATTTAAACAAAATAGTAATAATATATTCAAAACTGGACAAGAGAGGGTAGCGGGATAGTTTGTAATGACCATTAGATAGCTGATACAAGCTGTGTTTGCTCCATATGGTTCTGAGCCATCCATAATTAGAACATACTTTTTGTAACCCGATCTTATGGTAGATTTGATTTTTAGGAAGGAAAACTGTCACTAAATCATTATTATTCATGTGACAAATCCTGAAGGGTAAATTTTTTTTAAATGCCACCTCTATCAGTCTCTCCCACGTCACCTAACTTTTATACAATAACACTGTTCCCTTAGAGATACTGTATAAAATATCTCTCACTTCCCAATATTATTCATAGAATTCCCATTATAGAACATTGAAAACCCAGATTAGAAGAGTACAAGAATATTTTATGACCAGTTTGAAAATGCTGTTACTGCTGCAATAAATTAAGAAGTTAAATTACTCCCACACTGAGTATTGATATACTGTGCGTGGCAGAAAAATCCCTTTGAAATATACTGTACAATACATATAGAGAAATTCCGGGCCCTTTGATGACTACCAGCAAAGTGGTTTGTGTGTATATGGGGGTGAAGGATTGGCCTGCTAAGTCTGGTCTTTAAAGCAATTAGTTGAGCCAGGGTAAAATCAGAGCAATAGAATATTAAATGGTTAATTGCTAATATTGGGATGTTGCATTTTATGGCCAAGTTTCCGTTTGTCATTCTTCTTGCAGTCGGTCTTTGTGAACTGTACCTCTGTAGACAGAATATACTGAAGACACAGTGATTACTTTTGAAAATATCTGTGTGGATGTTTATTTGTGGTCTTTACCTGGATGCAGAAAGACTGTGAACATCTGATGTGTCTGTGCCTCTTTTATATGAGCAGGATTTTTGCTGAACAGTCATTCAAGCTCAAAACTTTGATGGCCAAGGGAAAAGCAGAAAAATTAGAAAGGTTGGGTCCAGTCTGTCTGACAGGATTCAGTCGTTTTGCACTTTTAGATATGAAGATGCTCAACTAATTAACAAAATTAACCTTTAAGGCATATTTACAGTTGTTTACATTATTGGAGTGATGTAAAGCCACTAGAACAAGCCAGACAATGGTGATGTGGTTACCTAAGAATTTCTGCACACAAAGGTAGTTCCTTTTCTGCTTACAAAGCTTCAAATATGAAACATTGTGATGGGAACTGTACTTCAAGTGGTTGTTAAAACTTCAGTTCAGATCTGACCTTTCTTATTTATTTTTGTGTGTTGTCTGCTGTGCACAAAAAGCAGCACTTTCTCAAGCAAAATAATTGGAGACGCTTGCCCATCTCCAGTTATTGCTAAATTGGCATCAAAATAGTCTATTTTGCAAAATATAACAAAAAAAAGATCCCACTTAGATGTTCTGCAAAGAAGTCCAAACAGAGCCGCTGCAAAGCAGGCAGCGTAAGCAGCTTCTTTGGTTTTGCCAAGAACCTGGCAAATCCAGGAGTTAAGTTTACAATAATAATTGTAGCGTATTTTGGTGACTGCAATATCCTGGCCCAGAAGTGACTCTGTAACTAAGTTAGCCATGAAATCAATTACTTCTGAGTAGTGTGTTCTATTAATTAGTGATCAGTTTTTATGAGCGTGTTCTTTCTGAGTTGCCTTGTTATTCCTCGAAGCAGGGGAACGGGCTTTCGGCAAGAGCCATGTATATAAAACAGAGTAGGACGGAGTTATTTAGGAAGGAGTTATTTAGGACCCACACCAACAGCTCTGCAGCCAGGGTGTGTGTATTTAGAAGCTGTTCTTGGAGGATTTCCTTTCCTAAAGAAAATGAGGTAATGAAGGGTAGGAGCCGAGCAGCACTTTTTTTCCTACTTGTGGGGGGGGAAAAAAAATCCCTCAAAGATAAGAAGATGCTTTCTGTAAACCCCGAAGCTTGTCAGATCCTTGACTTTTTCCCTGGAGTTGGTGGTTCTCCGGTTAAGTCCATCCAGGGACCTCTTCCCACCTGGGCAAAAAAAAAAGAGTTCCGCAGAAGCGGAGCTGATCCACAGCCCAAGACAACGAGGCTGATGCCGCGCTGCCCGAAGTGACTTATCTTCGTGTATAATCATGTAGCAAATCATGTATTCATTTGTATTATTAAATAAAGACTAACAGAGTTGTACACCCAGCAGAGCAGAAGGGATGCACAAAGGATCATGGGTTCCCGGCATTCCCTGCTCCCTCTTGGAAAGCCGCTGACTCACTCCCCGAGCAATCAGCGTTGTGTGCCATTACAAATGGGGTGGTTAATAGGCCTGCATCCATTATCATTAGTGCATCTCAGCACGCAGGTACATGATGGGTCCTGCCAGCGCATTTGCTCCAGCTCACTGAGCCAGGGGCCATGCTCCATTGCAAATGAGGATGAGGAACACCTGCTCCAGGGTTTTTCGGCAGACCGGAGTCATCCTTCACATCTCATGCAACACTTGTTCTGTCAGAATGCAATGCTGGCACCGGCCGGAGTGGTGGTGTGCCAGGCATCCAACTAAAGATTATAGACTTCCCTGTGGTCTTCTGCTGAAGTTCAGCTTTGATTTTTTTTTTAATTTTATTTTATTTAAATTTTTTTTGTTTTTCAAAGAAACCTTTTAAAAATTTATCAATTTCATATTAGGCATTCAGTCATTATGTTAAGGGTTTAAAAATAAAGATGAAAAAAACACCCAAAACTTTGCTTCAGAAATTAACTTTTTTTTTTTTTCTTTTTGTCAATTAGAATGGGAGCATAAAATATTTATTGAGCCTGATAATTTTATTCTCAGTGCTGAGTGCTGTTTTGATATGTTTTCTAAGAGAGATTTTATTTTTGGAAAATAAGCCTTGTGTTTTGGTTTCTTTTTATTTTTTTTTCCCCCCCCTTCTTTTTTTTTCCCCCTTTTTTTTTTTTTTTCCTGGCCTTCCACAACTATTCATGGTGTTTGTAGGATTTTCATTTAAATTGTCTGCATTGGGTGACCTGAAATGTGATATTAGCAACCAAAAGAGGGAAAATAGGAGAAGATGTTGCCTTCTCAAGGTGTGTGTCCTTCCACCCAGAAGCCTCTGCTCTGGCTGCCCTCCAGAGCCAGGACAAAGGCTTTCCTCATCCTACTGCAAAAGGCACGATACAGTTGCCAGCCCCGGGCCAGTTTGTTTCACGCAGTGGAAGCCAATATAACCAAATTGGTTGCAATTTGAAGAAGCAGCTCTTGAGGCTTGCAAATTACAGTGAAGGATGCAGCAAAGATGGCAGCTCTGCAACCTGACCTTCTCATCTCCCTGTCCTGTAGGATGGAGATCTTATGGGTAATGCTGATGGACAGCACTCAGTCCCCAAAAGCTTCTCAGTCCCCAAAACCACAGTAGGGCTAGAGGCAGAGGCTGGCACCATCCTGGTGGGTCTCTCCCTCCTGGGATGAGTCCTCCAGATGTCTCCCCATGGAAGGCACCTCATGTCCTTCATCAGGTTCTCTTCTTTGTGAGACAAGGGTGCTGAACTGGAGCAGAAGGATAGCCACTGCCACTTTGCACGCCGCTGACGATGATGCAACACTGACATGCCTTCATTGACTAGTGTGAACTTTGTCTCCCAAGCGAGCAGAAGGAACAGGAGTTGTCTGCTTCTCCATTCCCAAAAAAATACAGGTGAGCGGACTTGACAGTGGACTTAAAATAAGGAGTTAACTAAGAAATTCCTGTTTGCTTTTCTTGCTTTGCTTTTTTTCTCAAAAAAGTGATTCCTGTCCCCCCTCTCCAGCCCTTCCTTCCACACTGAAGAGGTTTTTTGGTCGTGCTTTCAGAGCCTCCAAGAAAATGACAGATGCTTTATTTCAACAGGAAGCCTTGTCTGGTGGAATATAGGTTTCCACAGTGATAAAATTAGGCTGGAGGTTAGAGGTCTGCTGCTCTGCTTCTCTGCCAGGAAAGTGAAGTCCTTGGTTTGATCAGTAAACATTTAAGGTTTGTACCTTGGGATCCCAAGCCTTTTCTCTGCTCTGTGATGAGGCACTACCAAAAAATTGCTTCCAGGATTCATCCTTTTAGCCATTATGAACTTGGACGCTGAAATGAAATCTTGGACTCTTGGTAGTCAAGGTCTGCCTCAAGTTTTGGTTCCTTGGACACTTCCATCAGAGGAAATCTGTCATAGTGCCCTTTTTTTTCCTTTTTTTTTTTTTTTTTCCCCTCTATTCTTGTGCTTCTCTGTACTTGCCTATCCTTATTAGACCATTATGCACTATGGGGATGGATGAACTAGCTCTGCCTTTCCATCAGCTCTTCCCTGGTGGGACTTCAGCTTACACATGCATAGGCTGTGTAGGAGGTGAGTCCTAAAAGATAAAGCCTCATGGCCCAGGCTGCCCAGGGCAGTGGTTTAGTTCCCATGATCCCTGGAGGGGTTTCAAAGCTGTGGAGATGTGGTGCTAAGGGACAGGGGTTAGTGGTGCCCTGGCAGTGCTGGGTTAACCTTTGGACTCAGTGATCTTAAAGGTCTTTTCCAACCTAAAGGATTCTATGATTCCATGATCCTATCAGCATGGAAGAGTTACTTCAGAAGGTGTTGAGGTCCCTGCCTTCCCCAGGGGATCATGGTCTGATCACTAATGGATCCGTATCTTGCATACAAAAAAAGTTTCATATAACTTTGTGTAAATTTTAGGGAGCGAGTTCAAAATCTTCATCTTTTGAAATGTAATACTTTTTTTTGATCTACAATATAGTTCAGCAAAACTGAAGAGGGAAGAGACAGTCCTACGAGGTCAGAGGGGCAGTTCATCCGTCTCTCATGGGCAGTGGAGGTGTCTGCAATGAGCACCTAGAGGACAGCATGAAGAGAAAGCAAATGTGATGGGAACTTGCATATTGCAAGTTCCATTTGCATATTGCAAATTTGGGAAGCAAAATACTTTTAAGTTGCATTGAATAGACACACATTAACATTTACCCGTGTTCTCGTTTAAGGCATGTTTCCAGATATGTGCCTTTTGCAGTATTGGGTTTTGCTCAGCTGCTATAAATGCTTTTATTCTAAATTCCATCCATCCACCGAGAGCTGCTCCAAGTTGATGTTGCTGCAACACTGGAAAAAGAGGTGCTAGAACTGCCAAATCTCTGCTCATTTAGGGCTGAAGAGCCTGAGGAAAAGCTCTTCAAAGGGGAGACAATAATGCAGCAGGCAGCTGTGTATGGTTGATGCAGGCTAGATATGAGGATGGTTTAATTAGAAGTATGGGTGGGAAAATTAGGTTTTGGTTTGGACTTTTCAAGGAGTAACCCTAGAAAAATGCCTGTAAGACTCCAGTGGAAGCAATCCCTTGGGATCCAATGGGGTCTGTATACTCCGATCCATCTTTCAGGCTGGATTTGGGAGAGGGCAACAAAAGAGAGACATGAGAATAGTCTGGGGATGCTTGAAAATTCTCAGTTTTCTTCTGTCACAACAGAAACAAATAATCTCTTCCTTTTTTCCACTCCACAGGGAGTGCTGGATGCCTACTGGGACATGTCTATCATGGACTGCAGGGAAGAGCTCCAGAAAGAGACCTGGAATACTGTTGTTATGGGCTTGGAGTGCTCAAAGGCAGCCAGGCATCCGCAGCACTCGGTGAGTTTCTTACGCAGCACCCCACGACTCCCGGTGTAGATACCACTTCATCCCCCACCAGCTTAAAAGGTATCACTTGACTTTTCTACACTCAGGTGATGCCTTCTCAGTGGCTTTGGATGTAAGGTGCTGAGACCAATAAAGAGGAGACAAACTTAGAAAACATGTTGCCAGAAGTTCAGTATTTCCAAATCCGTGTCTTGATGGGTTTTACGTAAAAGAAGAGGAAAGAGAGATGAAGATGTGGAGCATTACTGGCTTGCTTAGTGTAAACGCTGTGGGAAATACTGCTTTGGAATTTATGGCAGGTCTGAATTATTTTCTTCTCTCTAGATGAAATGCAATCCATTAATTCCACTATGAGCTTTTGTCTGATACTAGGGAGGGCAAAGTTGATTTTGGTACATGAACAGTGAAAAGTTTTTCAAATGATAGATTTGCTCAACCCTGCTCTTAAGCATAGCCTTGAAGCTCGGAGTAGGTTTACGTACTTTGCTGGCTACGGATAGACTTCAGTATGTGTTTGCAAAATCACAACCCCATTGGTATGTCAAAGAAGTAAATAAAACCTCTCCTCCTCTTCCATATACTTTAAATACACAGACCGTTTTGTATCTATCTGCTAACTAGAGAAATGACTGAATCTAATTTGGTCATTCAGAGTTTGTCATTTTTAAGCTCATTTTCTTACATTATGCTGCGGTCTTGACCTGTGACGTCCTGGTGTTTTAGCCCAGTGACGGACTTGCCCATGTGCAGATATGGCCAGCTGTGACACGGAGCACAACTGAGTCCGTGATGTGACAAGCAGACACCCAACCCAACTTTGAAACCAAGCCTCTGGAGGTGAAATGCTTGTGCATTAACCCACTTTGCTACCCAGCCTTGTACTGATACATTTTTAAAGCACCTTTTTTTTTTTTTTCTTTTTAAATTAAAAAGAAGAAAATCATTCTATATTTGGAAAAAAATTAAAACATCACGCAATGAACTAGATGGTACTGACAGAACTTAAAATACAAAGAGAACTTGGCATATGCATATTTATGAAGATGCTGAGGGGACTGGAGCATCTCTGTGACAAGGAAAGGCTGAGAGCCCTGGGGCTGTTCAGCTGGAGAAGAGCATCCTGAAAAGGGATCTGATCAGTGCTGATCAATATCTAAAGGGTTAAGAGGATGGGACCAGACTCTTGTCAGTGGTGCTCAGCGACAGGACAAGGGACAATGGGCACGAACCAGAACCCAGGAGGTTCCATCTGAGCAGGAGGAGAAAGTTCTTTGTGTGAGGGTGTGGGAGCCTGTGCCAGGCTGCCCAGAGAGGCTGTGGAGTCTCCTTCTCTGGAGAGATTCCAAACCTGTTGTAGGTAAGGCTGTTCAGTTGTGTAGGGTCAGGTAGGAATAGGAGCATCCTGATGTGTTAAGGTGCTGGGAGCCGGATCCAGCCAAGGCATTAGTACCCTACTCAGTGTGAGAGCACAATATATTCTCATGCCTTAAAAGCTGAAATGAGGTTTTGGCTGAAGGACCACGTTGCATGTGATACTTGGCTGTTTAAACACCGGTTCCTCAGTTATTTTCCGGCACTTTCTCGCCTCCCTCCCCCACAATTAGGTGGTTAAAGGACAGCATGTGAGATTTAATACTAGATCTCAATGTTCTGCTCAGATTCTTTCACCTTTGGCTGGATGTTGTGATGTTAAAACATCTGGGGGAGACAATGGGCTCTTTTTTCAAGCATGAAGCAGGCTGAGATGTGCCACCCATGGCTCTGCCAGCTCACCTGGTGCTGCCTTGCTTCTCCTAGGGAGAGCTTTGCCCCTTGCCAGAGCCCTGCTTTTCTGAAGCACGTGGATGGAGACTAGACTGTGATAAGTAAGCTGTTAGTTATATTTGTGGCCTCATCAAGACTTGAATCAAAGTCTCCAGAGATGCCCTCCAGCTTCCTTAAATTTCATTTTTTTTTTATAATGAAGAGAATTTGGATTTTTACACGTGTAGAAATGTCTAACACTAATAAACATTTTATACATATGTCAAAAGATGCTTAAAAAGCAGCCAAACCATGGGGTTTTGTTTAACAACTGGGGAGGGTGGGAAGGAAAGAACAAAACCCAAAAAGCAACCCACAATGCAGCTGTTGTTTGCCAAGTTCCTGCAGCCTGAGCAAATTTTTAGAGATGAGTTATAAGCCCCAGACTAATGGAGCTTTAATGGAAGTGCTGACACTACCTAAAGCCGAGCAGCGCGGGGCGTAACGCGACGACAGCCCCGCAAGATGACCCCCCTGCATCCCGCTGCCGACCCTATCCCTCCTTCCGGAGCGAGGGAATAATGCCGCGCTTCCCTCAGCAACCCTGGGGGGAATTAAGACATGGGGGGCTGGCGAGCACGCTCGCCCTCCTTTCTATTGCGTGCTTGCAGGGAAGGGATTTGGCAGGAAGCCTTGGCAAGCCAGCAGCTCGTGGGGAAACAAAAAGGGCAGCTATCGGTGCAAAACGGAGCGGCTTCGGAGGCGGCTGCGGTGGCTGGTGGCCACGGAGGCTCGCTGGACTCCGCTTCAAACAGACAAGGCACTGGGTTTATCGTGGGGCTTAGGAGAAAAGGCTCTTACGGTCATCATCCAAGTGTTATATTTATCTCCCTTTGGAAATCCGCTGCTACTTATTGATTCTTTGATGTTTGGGGTTTTTTTTTTTTTTTGAGAGATGAGGATGTTTGCACCAAGTAGATGGAGAGGTTCGGTTTCTGAATGTTCTTTCATCCTCAAAAGATGAATTTGGGGGAGCATATCTGTGTACAGGCATGTGTGACCTCGTACAGATAGAGGTGTGCATGTATATAAATACAGAAAGCCTAGCTGAGCATACAGCAGCTGGCTTACTTTTATCACCAGCTTTGCCATAAAACGTCCAATTTTAATAATCAAATTAGAGCCAAGGAAAAAACCTGTACAGGTGAGAGGAAATCTGTGAGTATGATCAAAACCACGTTTCTGATTCAGGACGAAATTGCAGGCTACGGGGAGGTACATCTGTAAATTATACAGGAAGCTTTCTTCAGCAACTGATTCACCCTGACAGTTTTACTGGAGTATATGAAAATTAGTATTAAAGATGTGATATGTAGGCTTCTTTCCAGGAATTCCAATCTGGTTTCAATAAAATGAAAACGCTGATTGGAAGTGAAGTTGCCTTCCGGTTTTGCCTTTGGCTATTATGTGTTCATTCGTGAAATGACTGAATTCCACAACTACTTTTAATATTCACCTTTTGAGTTCATCTCCTGTACTGGACACATTGGAATGATTAAAATAGCACTGCCTCCCGAAGCTGGATTCTCTTTAATTTAAAACAGCCTAGGTGCTGGAAAAAAAAGGGGGAAAAAGAAAAAAAAAAAAAGAAAAATATGAATGCTCTGTTAAGTCCATCCTTTCTTAGCATCAAGTTCCTTCAATGCCTGTTTAGGGTAGAATACTAATAAAGAAGCGGTTTGGAGGTGAAACATCCTGAATAAGGAAGACCTAAAGAACAGAGTTTCGTGCTCCCCATCTCTGCTCCTCCAGGCTGATGCTCCTGATGTTTGCTGGCTGAAGCCTTGGCGTGCTCTGATGCTCCGTGCTCCTCCGTGCCGCTGAGCCTTGGCAGCTGTGTTGCCGTGCGTGGCGGTGGCACCGCACGGTCCGCCCCGATGCAGGCAGCTCCTGCCGGGTGCTGCTGTCACAATGAAGGTGCCTGGAAAAAAGGGTTGTGGAGCAGAGAACGGGAGCCAGTGGATGCAAATTTTTAAGATAACCATGGCCTCGCAATGCAAACTGTTGAGTTTTTAGCTTGTTGTTCAAAGCGGCGTTTGAATTGAGATCTTGCGGGAGTTTTTGCGTGCCAGAGGAGCAGAGTTGCTTCTGCAGAGCACTAGGGGTTTTATGTGTTGAGTGGCTCTTAAGGAAATCCCTATTCCCATGTGTTTGGTAACACCTTCCAAATTATACTTGGTGTTTTGAGGCGTTATTGTCCTAGAGATGGAAAAACTGACTTAGCTGGTTTTAGGGAGGTGCCAGCTGAAGTTCCAGGCTGCCGTCCCAGAAGGAACTGTGTAGCACGGGTCAGCGTGGCATCCATGGCACCCCTGCCATTGATGAATTAAAGGCTTGCCATGAGTTAATGGTAGTTCATTAAATGAATTATATTCCTTCATTTTTTTTAATATGGGAAAGCTGGTAGTCATGCCGACAAGAGTGACCCACATGTAGAGCATGGCCAAAGAAGGGCAATGAAGATGTAGAAGGGTCTGGAGCACAAGTCTGGTGAGGAGTGGCTGAGGGACCTGGGGTTGTTCAGCCTGGAGAAAAGAAAGCTCAGGGGAGACCTTCTGGCTCTAGACAACTCCCTGAAAGAAGGTTGGAGTCAGGTGGGGTTGGTTTCTTCTCTCAAGGAACAAGTGATAGGAGAACAGGAAATGGCCTCAGGTTGTTCCAGGGGAGGTTTAGGTTGGAGCTGAGGAGAAATTTCTTCGTCTTGAGGGTTGTCAAGGTCTGTCCAGGCTGCCCAGGGCAGTAGTAGAGTCCCCATCCCTGGAAGGGTTTCAAAACCATGGAGATGTGATGCTGAGGGACATGGTTTAGTGGTGACCTGGCAGTGTTGGTTTAACGGGTGGACCTGATCTTAGAGGTCTTTTTGCAACCAAAATGATTCTGTGGGTCTAGAGCTTCCCTGGGGTCTGTGTTTACTGGAGGGGTCTTTCCCTGAGAAGCCCCCCATGCCTTGATCCCCATTGCTTTCCTGACCACTGCTTGTCTCTGCTTTTGGGGATGTGGGTATTTTTGGCACCCTCTTTTCAAGGCATTTAAGGGGATGTTTTCTCCATGGAAGTCATAACCCTGGACACGACTGCACCTGACCTGAGCTGCTTCAAGACTAAAAGGACATCGGTAATAAATAGTAATATTGAAAACTTTAGCACCTCTGTGGAACAAAGGAAAGCCCAGGGAAGTAATTTCAGCCCCTGTACTCAGTCACCTATCTGGCAACCTCTGCAATGAGTATTCTGGCAAGTTATATTGCTGGGGGAGAGTCTGACTTTCCGCAGTTGTCCAAGGCAATCTTTGATTAAATTTTGGATGCTGTTACTTAGACATCCGCTCCTGATGTGCTTACCATATTTTGCAAAGAGAAGATCTCTGTGAATTGAAAATTTCTGGTTATGTGCATTCAAGGTCATGCATAAAACAGTGTCTAGGATCATGGAAAGTTGAAGAATTTAATCAAAATACTGCTGTAGAGTTTAGTGTGTTTTGTAAGATTAGGAGAGGCACCAATAATGCTGTCAATGCAGAGCTCATTTGAACACTCGTGAGTTATTGAGCCTCAGAGCAAACCTCAGCACAGCCTAAATGGACGGTTTTCAACTGTGCTGTTGGCAACAGAAGTTCCTGATGGTTCCTCTTCTGCACTGGAGAGGAACAAGACTGCAGGAAGCCTGTAGACCAGAAGTAGGGTGTCCTTTGGGGGGTTTGGGGGGGAAGCAATAGCAGGCTTTGGCATATCAACCTCTTTGTATTGTTAATGCCATCAAAAAGAGGTAGAGCAGCAGCCCTGTACAAATTGAATCATCCAAGTCCCAGACAAAGAAAAAGTCAAAACCTCTTAGTATTTTAAAGTCCACCCAGCAGCATGGAGTATTTTAAAGTCCACCCAGCAGCATGGAGAATGGTGGGGCTGCAGTACCTCTGCCTGGCTTCAGGTGGCTGCTCCACACCACGGGTCCCAACCAGGTGGGCCACCTCTGAGGAGAGGGATGGCTGGTGGGTCTTCTCCTA
>JANVCC010000077.1:13835314-13841220 GCA_025345505.1 Todiramphus chloris collaris
ATATCCAACAGTGCTCTTCCGAGCATCTTTTATGTAGACGTGGCCTCACTTTAATGCGTGTTTTCTTCCCCAAAAATGCGGCAACTTAGTAAAGGCTGATTAGCCGAGGGAGCTATGTGACTTGAAGCAATGAACTCAGAGGAATGGCAGCTGACGTTCTGTTTCTGGGCTGTAATGTCCGTAATGTAAAAATTTAGAAGGTTGGATTTAAAATTCTTCGTCAAAATACAGCTTTTTTCCCCAGTTAAATTTCACAAAGGGCCATGTACTGGATGCTAACACAGGAGTAATGTCTTTCCTGGCAGTGTCCTTGCCTCCTATTAGGTAATCAATTAGTCTCAGAACATTAAAAAGCAAAATGCTGCAACAGGATTTTCCACCAAATTCAAAAATATTTACTAAAGGATTTCACTGCTTCTGTTTATTTACATCTAAGCACGAAGGCCGTGGCTACACAACATAATGCCGTTGTTTTGGCACCGAGACAGCTTTGCAAACTCAACCCCGGAGGACATCTGGAATCTTCTGGGTCACGGCGGTTCCTTTTCGCAGAGATTTGCTTGCCTCAAGTAATGAATGAGCCCATTTTCACTTTGACTGTGGCCTGCAGTCTACGAGAGACATTAGGAGCAATTTGTAGTCAACGTGCAGGTCTGTTCCATCTAAAATATTATCAATGAGCTTGTCAACCCGAGCCTTAACCTTCTTTGTTATTTTCATCTGCTCCTCTCTCAGATGTCTCTCCTCGTACCCATAACCTCTGAAGACTAGCAACAGGATGTCATACACCTGTTTTGCTCAAGGCTGGGACTCGGAGCCCTGCGCGATATTGTGTAGGCATTGGCTCGCTTGCTGCTTTGCTCAACGTATATGTCAGAATGTCAGATGATAGTTGTTGTATCTGCAGCTGTTGCATGAGCAGAGTGCCAGGGGCACAACTTTCCTGCAGTGAGCTTTAATTTGCTCTCCCCTCCCTGAAGAGCTCCCGCGCTTCACCTTGCTGCTGCTTGCTGCAGCTGGAGGAGAGCTCAGCCCACGTGCAGCTGAGGATGCGAGACAGCAGGCAGGGAAGCAGGCAGTGAGACTCTGAAATAGCCAGGGCAAAACTTTGCACAGGCTAAAGGTGCTTGCAAGCTGCTATTTGCATCTTCCCTCAAAGAGGCTTTTTCCTAATTGTTTTCAGGAAGGTCTTGTATACGCTGAGGGATTTATATTTGCGGGAGTCAATCTGTAGAATATTTGGATGTTGTTCCAAGAGAGCTTCTTGTAGCCTAAATAAGCCATAACCTGCCAAGATATTCATGAGAGATCTGACTAGGTTTTTGACTGCTCTCAGAATTAGGTTGACAATCAAAACAGATGTAGAATGAGGCTGCAACTGGATTGCCAAAGGCAAAAAACCTCCTGTCAAATTCTTTAAAGGCACGAGCTGATAAACCACTGTAATACATGGCAATAGTGGACATTAGTAAGTAGACAAGGACACATATGTCCACCTTCAGATTTGTTCGGGACTGCGGATTTGTTTTACAAATTAGGTAGCAAGGGCATTGGAATAAATGCTTTAAAATACACAGTCGGTGAAACTTTAAAAAGACACAGCATCACTGCATGAATATTGCAAGATGTTTCTCAGGGTTTTTAAAAAAAAAAGACGTGCTTTTGCAGGGTGGCTGCATTTCCGAGTGACATATTGGGATAGCACAGATCATCTGTAATTTAAAAGAAGACAGCAATAGAGAGTTTGATTAAAAAGCAACGTATTTCTGTGTTACTGGATATTGCGTTGGTCGCATCCATTATTCAAGTAGACACGAGGCATTTTGTCTTTCACTCGAAATGTTGAGTAAATCAAGGCTAAATATATAAAATGAGGCTTCATCTTTAATAAGGAGGACAGATGCAGTGGCCTAACATGTACATCTGTATCTTGTCTAAGAGCTGCAACTCATAATTCTTGCATCTAGGTCTTCTTAAGAGACAGGAAAGGAGAGATTTTTGTCGGACGAAGCACAAGCGTGAAAGACACTGGTGGGGAAAAAAATAAACAACTGGTCTACAGCTGCCTGCTGGGTGAACCACTGGCTGAAGGGACATCTCTGGAGGAACAGATGCATCAGCATCTAAGGTCGTTGTATGGTAAGTCTTCATGGTGTTTCAGGATAAGGATGATTGACACATATTTAATGAAACCTTTGCTTGGGGAAAATGCTGATTCATTCAAAAGGGAAAAGTTCACAGGCAAGGGTTTGTCTCAATGAATATTCCAGTTTGAAAAACAGTAGGAGAACAAATCATAATAGTTTTCAAGAATGTTTTGCTAATACATAATTTTTTTTGTGAAATGACCTTTGCTTTTGGAATGTAGTTTGTAGGTGCTTTTCAAAAAGACATTTCAGAATTACAGAGCTTGAATATTTTAACCTCAGATGATTTTTTTTTTTAAAGGATTTTTCCTTTAAAGAAGGCTGCTTGCCTTATTTTATGTCTTGAACAGCTCCATAGGGGTCAGAAAGGTAAAAGAAATATGCTCCTTCCCGCCCCCCCCCCCCCCCCCCCCCCCGAAAACCTACCTCCTAAATACTGCCACCTCCCCAAACCTTTCTGTATACAAGGCAAAAAATATTCAAAATACGCCTGCCTCGAATCTTCTGTCTCTGCCTGGGACATGCACAGCAGCATTTGCCTGCCCTACAGCTCTAGGGAGGAGGTTCCTGCAAGGGCTCTGCATGGTCAGGAACCCAGCGCTGCGTTATGCTCATCAGATCACTGTCTGACGTGCACGAGCCAGAGTGCCTGGGAAGGTGCCTGCTGCAGAGCTGGGCTGCTAGCCCATGCCTAGCAAGTTGGCTTGATGGTCACTTGGCACACATGGCCCATGGCACCGAATTCAACAGCGCTGCACAGTTGAGCGTTAGAGGACCTGGTACCTGCTGGCAAAATCACTCTCCCTGCTCCATCGATGAAGATGGATGGGTCCAAGTGGAGCATCAGGTCTACAAGCCCAAAAATAAGCTGGAAATGTGAGCTCAGGCCTCTCTGACAGGTCCTCTCCTCTACGGGCAAAACGAGCTTTGTCCCATGGGGACCTCAGAGCATCTCTGGACTTGCAGAGCACAGAAACCCTCAGAACAAAAGGTCCTTGACATTTCTTTTGGCTTGTCTCCCCTTTCACTTCTTCCTCTCCCTATGCCCTCCCTATATTAATACTTCTCTAATCTTTTTAATTAAAATTCCATCTATTTTTGATACCTCGCCACCAGATCCAACACTGTAATCCCGAGTGAAGGACAGATTCCCTCCACCACAGCATGAGGAAATGTCATTTCTTGCAATATTATTTCCAATCAAGTTCTCTAATGTTTACTTATATAATTTTTTTCTTGCTTAGTATTCAATGTTTTCATATCCTGGTTAGATCTTGATAGGAAAATTTAAAAACATATCAGGAGAGTGGTTCAGTTACAAATGGAGTGCAGAAATTATTTTGGAGAAAGCCCATTTGTGTATGATTTCTAGCCTAATTCTGCAAACCCTGGTGGTTTGGAGAGTTTAGCATCCAGAGGTTTGGGTACTTGCCCAAACTAACCCTAAAATGCAAACCTTTGGAAGCTTGCCTTTCAGTTCAGTGTGTGATATAAATAGCTCTGCTCGGAGCAAACAAAGGAGGTATTGCATCGAGCAGCCAAGAGAGACTGCATGAAACACTCGATCAGGCTGCGTTTTGGTATCCCAGGCTGCGCTCTGTCTTCTGCCTCAGCAACGCTGCAAGTTGGAGAGGTGCTGCTACTCTGGCTGATATTAATTTTGAATTAATACAAATACTGAGTTGTACTCAGTTTTATGCCCCTCACTCCCAGCAGGACATTGAGGGGCTGGAGCATGGCCAGAGAAGGGCAACGGAGCTGGGGAAGGGGCTGGAGCACAAGGGTGCTGAGGAGCGGCTGAGGGCCCTGGGCTTGTTCAGCCTGGAGAGAAGGAGGCTCAGGGGAGACCTTCTGGGTCTGGACAACTCCCTGACAGGAGGTTGGAGCCAGGTGGGGTCAGTCTCTTCTCCCAAAGAACAAGTGATATGACAAGAGAAAATGGACTCAAGTTGCCCCAGGGGAGGTTTAGGTTTGAGCTGAGGAACAATTTCTTCGCCTTGAGGGTTGTTCAGGGCTGTCCCAGGCTGCCCAGGGCAGTGGTGGAGTCCCCATGATCCCTGGAGGGATTTCAAAGCTGTGGAGATGTGGTGCTGAGGGACATGGGTCAGTGGTGGACTAGTGGTTAACAGCTGGGCTTGATCTTAAGGTCTCGTCCAACCTAACTGAGTCTGTGATTCTATCTAGTACCCTTAGTATCCCCTTCCATAACTCTGAGTATTTAATTCTTCCAAAAGCCGGATCTGTACATGCAAGGCAATGTTAAGGATGTAAGTTGACAAGAATGAGCAAATGTCAATTTGCAATTGAAAGACAGAACTTCCAGGGAAGCCAAGCAAGACCTCATAGCCCCAGTGAAAGCATGCTCCCCGTTCAGCTGACACCCAGCTATTTATGGGAGGTGTAGGAAGAATCAGGCCACTTTCTCTACATCACCTTTCTCATGTTCCCCCCTTTTTCTTTGTGGCTGCTCCTCTTTGATGACAATTTGCTGTAAAATTGCCACTCAGACAGACCTATTTTTTTCCCTCTTGTGTGCCTTCCCTGACCCTTGCTCTTTCCATTTGGCAGATCCAAGCAGCCAGGGCACTAAATCACCCTCCTGCCTGCAGTGAACTGGGGTGCGGTGCCTCTCTCCGGCTTCCAGCTGGCGCTTGCTTTCCACTCCTGGTTTTCTTAGTCCTGAGGAGCTGTTGCGTTCTCACGCTGTCCAAAAGCCAAGGGCTGGGCTACTAATAGAGACCACTGATGGATGGTGTATGGGCTTTTCCATAAGTCTCTATTGCTAATCAATGAGCGTGTTTGACATCCCAGCAGCACCGCGTTGGAGAATAGCTGTCGATAGCGCTTTCTGGTGCCGAAAGAAAATGGGAAAGTGTAATACTGGCATTACATCATTGATGGTAGGTGGTTATTGATGTCATCGTTCCTGTCACTCACCTGATATATACAGCCCGCAGTGACTTACCTCCAATCTATAGAGGTATGGATTTGAAAATAAACATCAATAGCTTTAAAATCACTGTACAATTGAGGGGATGCTAACTCAAAGTGGTGATGAATCTTGGATTCTCCTGAGCCTATTTCTATATTTCATTCTCATAAAGGGTCTGTGTGGTCAGCTGCCTGTGCCATTTGACATGTATTAGATATTTGGATTGCAACGAGGGTGTGAATAACTGTTTCCTGATTCTCAAATTGTCTTTTGGATGAATCCATATATCAAGCGTGCATAGTAATGTCTGTAATGATATGTTGCCTGTTTACCGCAACGAAATTCTGATACCTTATTGCATCAATCTTCAGCATCACGCAGAACAACCTTTAGAAGACACTTTTGCCTTATAATCCTTTATTCTACGTGTGCTGTTTGACCTCAAAACTGAGAAACAGAGACGTGGATGTTGTCCCTTTCCTTTTCTTAGAGGCTGACTCCTGGAGGTCTGGCTTCCAGTGAGCAGCCAGCGCGAGCAGCAGCACCTGTGTCCCGACGCCAGACAGCTGGCACGCTCTGTGCGTGCCACCGCGCACCATCTGTGCCAGCCGTCACGGGCCAGTTACGTGACTGGGAGGGAAGTGAGGAGGAAGAAAGGAAGTTCATACCACAGCAGAGGTGCATTTGGGTTTTGTGCAGCCCTATGGCGTGCACTGAAATTTGCTGCTGGTAGGGTCTCTTTCTTTATTTCTCTCTCTCTTTCTCTTTCTCTCGCTCTCGCTCTCTTTCTCTTTCTCTCTCTCTTTCTCTTTCTCTCTCTCTTTCTC
>JANVCC010000077.1:13841230-13870417 GCA_025345505.1 Todiramphus chloris collaris
CTTTCTCTTTCTCTCTCTCTTTCTCTTTCTCTCTCTCTTTCTCTTTCACTCTCTCTTTCTCTTTCACTCTCTCTTTCTCTTTCACTCTCTCTCTTTCTTTCCTGTCTTTCTTACTGTAGTAGTGGCTGGTCACACAAGCCTGATGATTTCATTGCAGTCCTTCTAGGTGAATTAAAGCACAGGACACACAGGGTCCTCTGTGATGGTCAACTAATAAAGTATTAGAGCCTGTGTGGAATTGGTTTGGGTATTCAAAGCATCTCTTTGTATTTTTCCAATACATAGAGAGATAAAGAGGGCCCGCTGTGACAGGACAAGGGGTGATGGGTTTAAACTAAAAGAGGGAGATTTAGACTGGAGAGAAAGAAGAAATGTTTTACATTGAGGGTGGTGAACCTCTGGCCCAGGCTGCCCAGAGAGGTGGTCGCTGCCCCATCCCTGGAACCATTGCAGGTGAGGTTGGCCGGGGCTCTGAGCACCCTGCTCTAGTTGCAGATGTCCCTCTCAGTGCAAGGGAGTTGGAGCAGATGACCTTTCGGCCTCTTCCAAAACTATCTATGATTTTTTTCCTATAGAAACTGTATTCCACCAAAGAAGAAAATCACTCATAAATAGACTGTTCCTTTGCATTGCATGGAGTAAAGGGCTCATCAATCCCCTGAAAAAAAAAAAAAAAGAGGACTTGCATCTCCACTGAGCAATGGAAACTTCCCCTCTGCCAGGTCAAAGTGAATGACAGGGTTTTCTGGTTCAAGCTGGAGTCCCTGGAGCTCCTCGTTGCCATCTGGCTTTGCCATGGCCCAAAATGGAGGCAGGGGATGACATCTACACTTAGAGGCGCATTACATGATAGACCCATAGTCACCTCTTATGGGATGCTGTTACTTCTGCAAGAGTAGAGCTTACTGATGGTGAAAAGACACCATGGAGCCTTTGATCCCCTCTATGGCTACACACTGCGCCCCAAGTTGACCCTCTTTCTCAGAGGAAGAAGGTCTCTAACACAGTCCAAAGACAGGAAAAAAAACACTTTTCTTTCCCACTCTTTTCCATGTCTTTCATTCCAATACAGTGGGTCATGGCTGTGCGACACCAGGAGGACATTGTGGAGCTGTTCCCAAGCCTGCGTGGTGAACACTGTGGCTGTGAGTCCCCTTGGGGGTGGAGGGAAATGAGCTCCGAACAAATGCTTTTCCTAGGTGCAATGCACATAAGTGCATTTTTGGATCATAGTCCAAGCCTGCATCCTTTGTGAGCCAGTGAGTGTGCCAGGATGACTCGCTTTTTCTCAGTCCAGCACTTCTCCGTTGAGCAGAGACAGAGTTGGGAGCATTGCACATCAAAGAGAGGGGAATTAATGAATGAGAAAACCTTGACATTTACACAATTTAGGCATGTTACTTTTATTTAAGGTTTTTTTCGTGGAAAGGGTGTAGAACCCTTAGTGAATAGACCTGTTAATGCCTCTTGCTTTTTGTGTTTATATGTGCCAGCTCTAATAATTGTCATGTCAACCTAAGTGAGAAACATCCAGACACGTTTATGGAAGAAGCCGTAGGGCTTTAGTTCAAGTGACTTCTGCTACTCCTGGGTGGGGAAGAGGGAACAGCAATAAACAACAGAAATTTGTTGGTTTCTCAGCAGCAAGATTTATTACGTGTAAAAATGTAGGACTTTTGAAGCCATTAATTATACATAAAGTCAATAACCAATCTCAATAGAACTTAAAGTGACAAAAGCGATGACATTTAAGAAATAAGCCTCCCCATACTGTGAGTCTGTGACCATCAGGGAAAGGGAAAAGGCTCAAAACATGCTCCGAAAATGCAGTAATTGTCATTGCCATTTTCTGATTTCATTAGAGAAATCCGCTTCCCATGGAGGTATATTAGGAAAGGGAGAAATTCTGGATCACAAAGGTCAGGTCTGTATGTGGGATAAACTGTAGCAGCAAACAGAGGAATTTGGGGTAAAAAGGTATGACAATTTTCTCTATTATGATATAAGCTAAGTTTTTAAAATGTATGAAAGCACATATTGTGTCTGCAGTTTTATTTACCCTGCCATAAACCAAGCGGAATCATAGTGGAGAGATAGAAAAATAATAATGTTAATAGTAGTACCAGTAATAACTCCACTGTGGTGCTACTGATTTCCAGAGAGTGGAATCTGATCAAACCTGACAATAATTAATGCATCTGAGTTTAGACTTGAATCTTCTGTTAGTAAGATTTATAAGACATAGGTGCCTTCATGAAAATCCAAGCTTTAAAAGAAGTCCTAGTGCCCAATTTAGACCTTTACTCTAAGGTGATTATTAGTATTATGCAAGGCGAAGAGGTCTGCTATGAAGTCATCACTAATTTATACTCCTACAGCACAGTTTATCTCATTTACTTTGTACCTTATTTTTTCATGGAAGATCAAGAACCAATTCTTGGCCATTATTCTTGATGGAAATCATTTGAAATCAGCCAGAGTAGTGAGAAAAGCAAGGCCCACACATAAATAAGGGTTGCCAGGTTCTGGACATTTTTTCAGCTGCCTAATTGAGGAAATATTTTTTTGTTCTTTGTTTCGGGGGGTGGGTTGGTTTGTTCACTTGTTTCCTCAAGAGCGGGGAATTTTTGTCACTTCTCGCCCTTGTTCCAGTTTGCAGGAGCAGGCGTTGGGGCTGTTAGCAAGTGACATGCCCAGGAATATAAAAGAGCACTACATCTTTGGAGCTGTTTCGTGGTATTCCCCAGCATACTTGTTTGTTATAATTTGAAAGAAGCTATTGAACTGAAAGGAGGGACAAACAATCTACAGGCGGACAAAGCCAGTGAGAGCGAGGAGCGGCCAAATTTCCATGAAACACTCTTGTTTCAATTCATATTCAAATGGGCTCCTAAGCAGCTGGACAACCTCTCTGTGGCCAGCCACAGCTGATAGTTCTAGCCAACGAGAAATCACATGCAATTTGCCGAGAGCAGATGAAAGGTGTGTGTTTTAGTCTTTTCAATGCGAGAGAATAAACACTAAACTAACACGGTACGTCAAGATGTTGGGCAGAGTTTAAGCACGACAGAACAGATTCTCGGTACTGCGAATTGGCATAATTTTCTTTGAAGTCATTCAGATTATGCTGATTTACAACAGCCAAAGATGAAGCCAAATACGGTTGTTTCTGTAACTAATTTTGATGCCCTTCTGTTTAATGATTCTTCAAGGGCAATTTTTATTTCTTACAATGACTCTATCATCTAATCATTTAATTTGTGGAGGGCCAAGTCCTACAGCCCTTATTAATTTAAAACTCATGTGGTAGACATCTGGAGAAATAGAAAGCCTGGGTCAAAACTGCCTTTTGCATATCCCATCCTCATCTCAGACTATCTCAGTCTTCGGCAAATCCTCATTGCGAGGGAAAGTAGCCCAAATTCTCTCTAGTTTTTGTCTTGCATCTGTCTTAACAGAGCCACCTTGGACCACAAAGGTGCTTCTGCAGTCCCCACTCCCCAATCCCTGCTCAGCTTGAGGTGCCAGAGGTGACGTGTGGGCTCTGCACCTCCTAAATAACCCTTTATCCTGGGGTTTGCTCTGCCAGAGGCTGTGCCAGCACCTTGGGGGATATTTTGTCTAGAACTATGTGGTGCAGAGCATCCTTTATTTTATTTCTCAGGCTCCAAGAGAAGTTTTTCCATAGTATAAATAGGCATTGGCTATAATTTATCACGTGAAGTTTCTACAGGTTTATTGTGAGTTATTGCTATTGTTTGCTTTGAATATGGCTTTATGTGCTGGGTGCTTTACAGGCATAACTTAATTATTCTTTCTCCTTCAGTCTCTGCATTGTGGCCTCATTTGTAAATGAAAATCTCAGGAATTACTAGGAAGTTTTTAAGAGAGCTTCTCACAGAAGCTGGGACAGGTTAAAGATGTGTTTTTGTTGCATGACATTCTTTCTTTCATTGTCATTTTATTCTAACTATTTGCATGCTGTTTGCTATAGAAAGCAAGGGTGTCTTGGTTGATTTTCTTTCCCCCTAATTACACTTTTTCTTAAACCTTCTCTCCCCCATTGGAGTTTCTTTTTGTGTGACAGTAGCAGCAGCGTGTGCATTTATTGGGCAGGTGATGGGTACTTGGGTCTGCTCTTGGCTCAGGTTGGAGAACAAGAGTGGTATCAGTGACAGTAGGAGGAGGTCAGTGATGGTGGGAGGAGCAGCTGGATGCTGATAGTTCCCATGACACTAGAAATATTAAAAGAAGAATCTAGAAATGGAAACACTTCACTAGCAGTAGTTTTTTACCCCAATACGAGGACCACAACCATGGCAAAAGTTTTATGGCTTTACTTTGACACCGTGGAAGGCAGGACAAGAAGTCTGTGTTTCCAGGTCTGTCCCTGTGCTTCCTGTAGCCACCACCTATTCGAGGCTCTGGGATAAAGATAAGGAAGGTCTATGTGGTTGGGCCTTGCAAATGACCGAGAAACACATTTTCTCTTTACCTGAGATAAATCAGATGAATAAATCATTCAATTATCATTGTCCAGGATGTTTAAGTGCTTACATGACTTCCGTATTCAGTGTTTTCCCTGACAAAGCCATGTTGTAAACTCCTAATTACCAGCCAGCAGACTATTTCTGTCTCTGATTATCACACGTTCACTCTAAATATTTTCCTTTTCTATTGACAAACTTTATTTTCTCTAATCCCCTTCTACTATGATACTAATAGAGTTAACAGTTCTACAAGAACTGACTGAGAAAATAAAGTTTCCTCTGTTAATTTTGAGGTTCAGCTGACACAGTTATAAATCTGTGATGAGCAGAACAGTCTAAAGTAACTATTCTTTAAATTATTGCTTGAAGATAAAATTAGATAAATGAGCTATTACTTTCATTGACATAAAAATAAGTTTATGTAGCTGAGTCGATGCAATGCTTATGCTCCTTGACTGGTGATAGTGCTCGTCAGGAAATACCCTGTTTGTGATGGATCACTACCCCAAATTCCTTGCTTCAAGGATTAGAGCTTGGAGAGAAACCTGGGTAGCTGCTTCATCCAATAATGGATATTTCTCTAGCAGCAGAACAAGAAGTCTAGCAACTACTTCTGGAAGTGGTGGCTATATGCAGTGGACAGGATGGAGATGTGGGGCAAAAAAGGAGAATCTCATCTTGTGCCTCAGAGCAGAATTTGGCTCCTTCGGCACAGTAGTTAAATGCACCCTCATGCCTCCAGCAGCTTTTTGTTGCTAATATTTAATCTTGATTTCCTTTGGAGAGCAAAGTAGGACTAAGTGTCAAATAGTTTCTCTGTTGACTTCTGAAGAGCCTGAAATTCAGTATCTGAAGTTCATTTTTGTTAACAACTAGTTTTCTGTCCAGGGAAATATCCATAGAGAAAAATTAAAAAAAGAAACAAAAAAAAAAAAACCAACTCAGACTGGAAGAGGAGAAAAAAAAAAACCCAACAAAAGCCCTTGTAAGATGACTAACACCCTCGCAACACTAATGCTATGAAATTTATCCTCCTTCAGTGGTGGGTTTTTTTTTTTTGTCTCAGAATACTTATTTCCCAAGGACAAAATCAGTAAAAGATACCTTTTGGCTTCCACAGCTTTCCAGAGTCTTCCATGGAGCAAAGTGGTTTCATGGAATGTATACTGAATTTGTTCTTTAATTTAGTTTTACACAAGTAAAACCTTTGAGTGAGTGCTCTCCGCTTAGGAAAATTGGACCAAATTGCTGCATGGAAAATAGAACTCTTTGTGCATTTTTTTTTCTTTAATAAATAAAAATCTTTACCTAAGGGAGGAAGTGATCTGGATTTGGTGCAAATAATTAAGCAAAATAGCGAAATTATTAAGCAAAGCATTACTTTTTTGTTGTTGTTTTGTTTTGTTTTTAAAAGGTAAATGGAAAACAACTGTCTAAGAATGAGACTGAGCTTGCTTAGTATTTTACATTCAAATACTTCTTAGGTTTTCATTGAGGAAATATAGCGTATTTGCTACCTTTCCATTCTAGGTGGTTTCAGGATGGAAATAATGCCACTGAAATCAGCACAATTCATTGTACAGAACTACAATAAATCCTGCATTAACTTTCAGGGGTTGTCCTTACAAGACACGTTTGTTTAATTTTGAATGTCACCAAAAAGCCTCCATTACACTGGGGTTTGTCTACATTTGTGCTGGGAACAGCCACCTACTACAGGAACTTGTCAGTGATTGTCATGAGGCCAACCAACTGCATTATTTCCCCAGAAAATAAATAGCTGTGGTTTCATTGGTGTCCCTGATGCTGAGACAATTCCTACCAGATGAAGATCTGACCTGTGGGAAAACTCTCTGCTAAGCCTTTGACTTCAGTGAGCTTGTAAAAGAAGCAGTTGGTGTTGCCATCTGAATTTTTACACTGGATGGAATATGGTGAAGGTGTAATACAGAATCAGGCCCACTTTTTAGTGCTTTTGTTTTTTTCTGTTCTGTCTCTCACCATGGTTTAGATGCTCCTGCAACTGTGCCTCAGCTGTATCTGACCAAACAATAACTCATGCCAGGATACCTTACCCAAACAGGTGGCCAAAATTTCAAGTAACTGTACTTATTTCATTATGGATGTTGGACTTAAATCTCATGAAGAAACCTTTCAAAGATGTACTAGAGAAATATTCACTTAAAAGTGGGAACACACCACAGCAAAGCCAACGGGGAGAGGTAATTTGATAGACGAGTTCACCTAAGTGATACTAGCACGTTGTTTATCTTCCTAGCCATCAGGTTAAGAGCTGTTGTGCATAACTTTCTTAACCTTAACCTCATCTGTTCATCTCTTGGGACTTCAGACTAGTGCAAGGGCTAAAGGAAAATCGATGCTGAGGTTGGTTCTGGTAAATGTTTATGTCTGTATGCAAAGGAAGAAGTGGGGAGAACTTGAAACTCTCCCTTCCCAATGAAAGCTCTTAATGAAATCAGGTCTTAGAAATGTGGAGTGTGATCTTTGCTGTGTTTTGATTTCGCTGAAGATTGTGACTAGACTTGCCAAAACCAACTGCGAAATCTTAACATCTGTAAACTTCCCACGCAATGCCCGTGAACCCGATACATCCCAAAGAAAGAGCCAGAGTGCTGCTGTTTACATTCCTAAAGTCTTTACAAACAAGGAGAACAATATCTGCTCTTTACAGATTACTGTGGTCAGGTTCCTGTGTACAGCACGAGTGACCTTTCCGAGCTGAGCAATCTATATATACTCAACCCTGAGTGTTGTAAAAAGCTCAGGTGTATCATCTTACCGGGAGTTAATATGAGATACATGAAGAATGATTTTTACAGTATCCAGCTGCCGCATATCAAATGATTGAATTTTGCACTGTAAAAGAGAACCTTTCTCTCATGTAAATATAGAGATCCTTCATACTGCTGTGAAATTGTATGTTGTGCACAATCCATTTAAAAATTATTCTATTTCCTCTCTGACTCCTCTTTACCTGTGATTATCACTCCCCACAGCTCCCTGACAGGAGGGTGTAGTAAGGTGTGGGTCAACCTCTTCTCCCAAGGAACAAGCAATAGGACAAGAGGAAATGGCCTCAAGTTGTAGCAGGGCTGATTTAGGTTGGATATTAGGAAAAATTTCTTCCCCAAAAGGTTTGTCAAGCCCTGGAACAGACTGCCCAGGGCAGTGGTGGAGTCCCCATCCCTGGAGTGATTTAAAAGCCATGTAGCTGTGTTGTTGAGGGACATGGTTTAGTGGTGACCTGGCAGTACTGGGTTAATGGTTGCTCTTGATGATCTTGAAAGTCTCTTCCAAACAAAATGATGCTACGATTCTAGCCTGCTCTCTGCATCGCTTTCCTTACCAAAGGCATCTTTATATCAGTGAAGGGAGAACTGGAAGGTGTAGCATCTGCTGCTCCATGCTCCCCCCTGCCCAGGTGATAATTTGAGACAATGTAAAGCAGAATCAGCTAGCTTTTTTGTACTCCACAGGACTTGGAGCTTTGGCACCTGTAGCCTATGTCCACAGAGCCAGTCAGTGCTTTCATTCAGCTCCAGACCTACAAAGGTGTGCAAAGGGTCACAGGTACAACACAGCCTCTCTTCCCTGCTGCTCCTGCCCATGGTTCCTGTTTGGTGGGCCAAAGGCTTCCAGCCCCTATCAGGGAGGGTACTGTACTTTCCTGAAGAAAAAGCCTTGGGATCATTTTATGTTCGGTATTTTAAATGCATAAAGGCAACACCTGTCAGATACAACAGTCACCTTTGGTGAGTATTTGTTTTGCTTGAGTTTGTGGGAGATACAGGCAGAACAGTGGATAAAACAGCTGCCTGGAAAAGGTCTTTTCACTCATTGCTACCAGCCCTGAATAGAGAAAGATGGGGCCAATATATCAAATATTGTACTGGCATTTTCCAGCAAGCACTGGTAGTGAGGAGCAATTATGAGAAGATGGGATGGGTGGCCCTATGACCCAGTGACCAAAGAGGCACCCATGGTGAGCTGAACTCATCAGTGCCGTTGGTAACATCCTTCAAATGGAACTCTGCTGCCTTCCCCTTCCCTATGGCTGTGGGGCTGATGAGAAAAACTTTGCCCTGATGAGAAATCAGGTCTGACCTGTTTCAGAGAAAGCTCTTAGGAAGAAGAGGAGGTATGAGAGAAGGTGATGAATATGGGCTGTTCACAAGGAGGTTTCTTGCCTTTGTAGGAGATGCTGCACTGTGCTGAGCGTCGTGCTGTTGTTAAAATCAGCTCTGTAAGTATAACCAGCCCCAAAGAGGATGGAGGGGAAGGCTGGGCAGACGCATGGCGTCCCATGGGGCTGCTGGAGAGGGAGGAGAAGCATGGGAGAGAGCTGCTGTTTGCCTGGGGTCCCTGGAGTCCTGTGGTCACATGCCAGAAAGTTTCTGCCTTTTCCATTTCAAAACTAACCTCGTTAGGCTTGTTTTGTATCACAACACAGGTTCTTCCCAAACAGGGTTTGCTTCCACTCTATCAGCTTTTGTACTCCAAGGGCTCTACAGGAGAATCTTTGTGCAAATAGGAATCAAACCTTCATTTCCTCAGACCACAGCTTATTAGGCTTTTTCCTCTGGTCTTACAAGACACCTGAAAAAGAAGAATTTTGCTGTGTAAGCTTAATTTTAGTATATCGATGAGTCTTCTGGAAATAGAAGTCTGAACAATAGCAAGGTTTGGAAGGTTCATGGGCACATCCTAACTTTGCAGCCAGGCTCAGACTTCATTTTCTGATAAAAGAAATATGGAAACAAATATAGAAAATGTATAATCCAGATTCTACTCTAGTATTCATATATGCAGCTATAATAGAAAAAAAAAATATAATTAGTGTCTCAGGCTGTCAGCTAGTGCTGTTCTGCCTCTTAAAACCCAAGCTTTACTGGTTAGGGGGAGTAAGATAATGATAGAAACATCCTGTGAGATTGTAACCCAAGTGTGTCGGTGGTTGAACTTGAGGAAAGGGCACATATTATCAGCTGCATTCCGTTCTCAGTTCACTACAGGAGAGTGTGAGAGGAAATGGTCTAAAACCAGGCGATCAATAATTTGTATAGTGAACACAGTGTGCCATTAAGTGGTCTAATCTTTAGATCTCTTCAAACATAAGGTGATACAGAAGAGGAATGACTACCAAGGAGAAAACAACCTGAGGTGTAATTCATAAGAACAAAGACTGAAAGGGAGGTTGTACTACACTATTTTTTGCACTGCAAAACCTGATAGGTCACAGAGCCTGTGTAGTCATTCTCAAAGAGTTTCCTACAATAAGAGCTTATGTAGGAACAAAATTGAGTCAGCCACAAAGCCACTGATATCTTCTGTAGAATATTTGCTTCTGTGATTTCTCCTTCAGAATAAAGTTTTGTTTTGCGTACCAGAAATCAAGGTTTTCAGTTACTGAAGGTGCTCCTGTTTTTTGCCTTTCCTAGCTCGATCAAGTCCTTGAACTGCTGAAAAGAACTACTCGGGAGATATTCTGCTAACAAGTGACCTCGATCACCCAAGAAGAGACAGAATGCGTGTTACAATATTAAAGACCTGAACAACTCTCTCTAGAATCTCTTTAGAGGTCCCAGTATTTGTAAGAGAAGCACAATCCAGTAACTTCTGCGTCAGTGTTTTTGCAGTAGTACAAAGAAATAAAATTCCTTAGTGTATAGAGAAAACAAGGTAAGAGACACCGGTTCCATTTTGAAGGTTGTATTAGGCTTTACCATTCTGACTTAATTAATCTATTAAGTAATTTCACAGAATCATAGGCTCAAGATCCATCAGGCCAGAGAGGGCTGTTGTAATCATTTAAGGTGATCTGTCTAATGTGGACCATAAGATTTCCCAGAATTGTTGAATTTCTTTGAATTGAAATTGAATTGAATTTAATTAAGTTAATCTTTTAGGGGGAAAACTTCATCTCAGTTTCAAACCAATGGGTTCACTCATGTGAGGGAATAGTCTGGGGAAGAATTTTTCTTGAGTAAAGGACTAAGTAACTTGAATCACAATGATATTGCCTTTGTCTCCTTGTACTATTGAAGTGGTGATTAGGTCTGAACTTGACTTTTAAGGCAGTAATACATTTCCAGGGGTGACTCACTGAGTGAGAAGAGAGTTTTCAGTACTGTGGGTCTGAGTAGGTTAGCAGACTGCCTGTAAACTGAAGGAAGAAAATAAGAAGGGAAAGAAGAAAAAAACAAGGAGAGAGTGAAACTTGGAATTGGAAAAACAATTCCAGTTCCAGAGAAAACATTTCATTACATATGATGGGTTTAAAAGCAGTTTGCCCAGTAACTTTTTATTTAACAAGGCATTGTGTGAAACATGGCATTGTTCCTTACAGGAAATAAAGAACAAGAAATCTACTTATTTCTTGCATACTTGTATTGAAAGTGGTATAAAGTTGTAATGTGGAAGTAATAGCTCCGACGCACAGCAACCTTGTGGTATTTCCTTTTGGAGCTGCACAGCATTATCTAGCAATGAGAATGCTTGGACTGGAAGGATGTTGCCAACTCCCAGAAGTCGAACCTTTTTTTTTTTGTTTGGTTTGTTTTTTTAATACAAGTTTTTTTTATAAAATATCTGTAGTGTACTGGCATAATTCAGACCTTTGCTTATAGGGAGATATTAAGATGCCTCTGGAGAGAGCTTGGGGTAAAACCTGAATATCTGCCACCACCTCTGAATTCTCACTTTTTAGTTCCTGGCCTTTTCTCCAGAAGTTTTATGCTTGATCCTTTTCATTGTCGTACTCCGTTGCTAACTCAGCTGGACTGAATGCAGAATGCAAAATCCAGAAGGATCTGTAGACCAGGTGAGGCTGCACTGGAACTGGCTGAGCAAACAGACATGATGAGCCTGTACTAAGTGTTGGACTCCAGGGTTGAAGATGGACAATGCAATGAGCTGACAGGTACCTGGAGATGTCTCATATCCTGAGTTGTGACTTGTGCTGCTAGGTCTCTGTATGTTGCTGCATGTGGGGAAGCACTTTATTGCCAGGTTTAAGGAATATATCCCCAAACATCATCTTTTGGTTGAAATTCCTTACTGGAGTTTTCTTTAATTAAAACTTGAGCAGTCTTTGAGTGATTCTGCCTTTCACAAGTGGGCTTGGTAACAGCTTGTTCCTGAGATGCTCTTTTGGGCTGTAGATCAGGGAAGGAGCACTACACAAGTGGAGGCAAAGAAGTGATGGGCATTTCCACTTACCTTTTTCTCTCTTATTCTTTTCCTATCACTGAAGACCCACTCGCTTTAAATTAACCTTTTTGTTTTCCTTTCTCACTGACAAGATTTTTCTACAGTTTCTTGCTATTTCTAGTCGATCCAAAGTTTCGCCTCCCTCACTGCTGCGTTGTGCTTTACTGGTGATCACTGCACTGCACTGGGCATTCGGAAAAGCTAAGTGCACTGAGGAATGAGCACACTCACAGCTGCCAGGCTGACAACTGAGAGGCACAAGTGGGGACAAAGCTGAGCAGAAGGAGTGATGTGGGAACATTAACACTTGTGAGGTACCCTGTTCCTCCCTCCCGTCTTTCTGAAGAAGGAAAAGAAGCTGGGCCTTGATCCAAAAAAGCACTTAAGAATATGCTTGACCTTAAAACATGTGAAAAGACTCTTTACTATCTTTCCTATGGTTTTCTGTTACCTGGATGTGCATTTAATGGAATAAATGTTCATCTTTTTGATCCCATACTTAAGGAAGATGATCCATACTTTTTTCTTGCTAAAAATATGAAAATCTCTTTGTTATTTCACAGCTGTGCAAACAGGTTTCCAGGAAACTTAACACGGTGCGTTTCGTATTCGGTAGGTTGTACCACCCCTGGATTAACAAGGGAAAGTTATCACATAGAAAAAGTGGAGCGAGATGGTTTTGATCTGATCTTGCACGGGATTGAGAAAGAGAAACGATTAAAGTGTCTTAAACCTAAAGCTTGGCAGCAATTGTTGAGAACAAAAATGAAAATAGTTTAAGAGAACAGTGCAGGCAATAACTCACTTGGGGGGTCGGCAGAGGACCAGAAGAAGTGGCCAGACTGACATTGCTTGGTTTTATTAACTCATCCGTAATTAGCCCATAGCTTAGATACAATTTAGCTTGTGCCATATGGGCTAATATAGTGCTGAAAGTTACCCCCCATGCAGGTGACAGTCTGTCACGCTGAAGGAAGATTAGCATAAAACAAACAACAATGCACTCATAATGATAGCAGCACCATTTGCCACGCCATAGTTAAGGATGTATAAGCACCTCCATTATAACCCAATCTTCAAGATTTTATTCAGTAGACATAAAAGGCATGTGCACATCCACACCCCTTATAGTGCAGTGAATCCTTTCTTCAATTCTCAGGCAAACTCGTTGTGTAGTTGCCCTTTTTTATTTTTATTTTTTTTAAGTTATGTAATTATTATTTTGGGGTTTTTTAAAGATATCAATGACTGAGGTAGGTATTTACTTGCAACTCTGCTGGTCTTCCTCGGAACGGTGTGTGAAATGAGTTGTTCTAGGTAAAACATGTTGGGCAAATAGATGCTGGTGGTTTCCGCCTTGATAAACGTGCAACATAGTGGCTGTTAAGCTCAAATAAAACTGAGAGAGCAACGTTGGATGTGCCCATCAACTTGATTAGAACTTTATATAGTATATATGAATCTAGCCAAATAGCAATGGTATAACCACGTAGGCAGTCGATTTTCTCTGAGTATTATTTATACTGGGAGGAAAGAAAGTCACTGTCTGTATTGATTCCTTTTTATCAGATAGGAATTACACCATTAAGACGATCCCCATGTGTTGTTGGTGCGTCCTGCATTCATGTTAATTTGGCTACCTATTGCCAATATTTTCATTTTAAAATCAAGGAGGAAATTTTGCGCCAGAGCCTCTTCCAAACTGCGCTGAGCTTTTGACACAAAGCAGCAGAAGCCATTAGCATTCTCGGTTAAGGCTGATCAGTCATGCTGTTGAACCATTGCTTCTCTTTCTTCCCCCAAACATATTTGCTTTCCTGTGTTTTCCAGATGAAAGGGAAGCTCTCCTTTCAATAAGTTTTCCTGACTTTTCTTTTGAAAGGCAGCCTAACCATTTTAAATATTTTAAATGAAGTGAGTTTTGTTATGCAGACAGGAGCTAAGTTGTTTTTTTTTTTTTTTTCTTTTTTTCTTTTCTTTTTTTTCCCTAGCTCTCATCGGCTATTTATGTGACTCTATGGTTTTCAAATGGTATAATGCTAGAGGATGCCAAATGTCCTGCCATTTAATAACCAGTAGCATACAGAGCTCTTTTCAAAATGCCACCACTCTGAGCATCTGTTGTTATTAAGTAAGATGATCAAATTTTGTACAGGACTTCAATTTTGCTTTTCACATCACTTATAGAGCAAGAATAATATGCGGTCTGTGTATAAAACTAATGTGTTGGGATCATTGAGCCAATTGCTGGTTTTTGTGTTCGGCTTTATTGCGGATTGTAAAATAAACTTTGGCCTTTTTTTTAATAAATGTTATAAAAATGCTCTGTGAATCAGGAGAGTGTCAGCAATTAAAGCCATTTAACATCATAATAATTAAAAATGCAATACTCCAGTGTAGTCAGCACTGGTTCACATAAAACCCCACATTGTGGGTCCTTAATAATTACACTATTTGACAGATATGCTAAAGAAGAGGAAAAGGTGCACATTGTTAGTATCAGACGAGCAACTAATTCTTATTGGTTTTGGAAATTGCTCTAAAATCTTTTACTATTTGTGTCTTTCAGCTAACAGATGTGCAGGAATGTCCGCAGCTCACCACTCCTTTCCTCTCCAGCAGAATATGACTGACAACACAACAACACAAGGGAACAGCTGGGTCGAAATGCATAATATTTTCCTGGTAGAGAAAGAAGATGATTAGGCTGTGGAGTACCTAATTGGGTGAGATGCCCCTCATTTTCAAACTATAAAATTCAGATAGTGTAGAGCAGAAGAGAGAGGATGGGTTGGTAAAGGCCGTATGTTTGTCCCGCAGCACAACTGGACCTTTAAAATGAGCAGTGCTTTTAGAGCTGTGGTTTGGGACCATGCCTGAGCTCAATGTCACAGAGGGCCAAATTTTTGAGATGGGACTGAACTTGGATGTAATAGCATTTAAATTACACCTCTGCTTCTCAGCCCATTCTCCTTGCTCTTTCTTCCTGACTTTGCATAGGCATAAGGGCAGATTTCCCCACGGTATTCTTTTTTTTGTTTGTTTTTTCCCCCCCAAGGAAAAATAAAGCAAAACAAAGCACAAATTTTATTGATTTAGGTTTTGGGTTTTTTTCTTTCTTGAATATCAGATGTGTGGGATTCTTTCACAGTTTCATTACCTGTGGTACGTTGCTGCAGAAAGGCAGTGCTGTAGAAGCAGTGTGATCTCCTGTCTTGAGAAAAGATGGAGAAGTTTTGATTGCAGGACTGTGGCAAGGGCAGAGCTGGTGTCCTCACATGCCCCAAAAGGGAATGGGATCCAAAAAAGTTTTGGAGGAGCATCCTCAGTCCTGCCTTTGGAAATCCTAGAAAGTGGGGAGTGAAACTTGACTTAAAACATCCTGATGAGGCAATTTACTTTTTCTGTCTTCCTGAAGAGTCCAAGAGCTTTCTCTGGTCTCATCTCTGTCTGGGGAAATATTTCCAGACTGTGGCACACTGATATGTTTCATTTACTCCAGCTTCTTTATCAGCATTCAAGCCTGTTTGGGTTGTTGGGGATTGTTGTTGGGGATTGTTGTTGGTTTGGTTTTTTGTTTTGTTTAGTTGGTTTGATTTTTACCTATTTTTCTAGCTTTGAAGTGTGTGTGTTCCCATCCCACAGCTGGCCATGCTACTAGCAAGCTCAAAGGGTGAGCTGCATGAGAAATTTTCCCCTGCACTGGACCCTTTTAAGATTCATCTGGACAGGGTACTGGGCCATCTTGTGCCTTGGACAGGAAAGGTTGAACGAGATGATCCTTGACATCTCTTCCAACCTGCTATTCTGCGATTCTATGAGAATACGGTCATGAGAACGATGCTAGCAGTTCAGTGCATGTTATGCCTTCACTCATAGGACCACTTGTGCATCTGGGAGACTGAACTGAAAATGTATCTTTTTTTCTTTTATTTTCATAGATGTTCAAGCAAGTGAAGAGCTCTTCTAACCAGAACAAGGTGTGAAGGCTGCTTTTTTATACTTGGTATTTTAATAAGGGCTAGGAGGCAGAAAGGTGCAGCCCTACTCATGGAGGTTAGGAGAGGAGCTTTGCACATCCAACAGCCTCTCTCCAGAGGGCTGCAGGCTGAGAACTTGGGAGCTTGGGTATGGCTGTGCCTTCGGGCACCCCGAGCTTGCACTTTGGCAGTGAGGGCTCGGAGGGTAGAGTGCCCTTTTAAAGAAAAACTGAAAGATAAACTTCAAACTGGATCTTGCAAGGCTCTGTATCAAATATCAGCAAGATTGGAAATCATTCTAGGGTAGGATTTATTCAGTTCACATGAAAATCTCATTGGTCCAATTTCTGTTTCCTTCACCTCCTGTGTTCTGACGTGATTTGAAAAGTCTGTTGCTGGTTGTATTTGCTGTTCTCCAAGGAAACTAATAATTCAGCAGCATAAGTTTGATGTTGAGATACAGGAACAATAAATATTTGTGAAGTTCATGATCTGTAAGTTAAATCATATAAAAAAAAATGTTCTGAAGGTAAGCAAACCAATGTGTTCCTCATAACATGGGGGTAAAGTGTGGTTCTGCAGGGGTGTCTACACACTGTGTAAATCTTGCCTGCAACATCTTTGGCGGATGTTTGTTCTTCCCAAAATCTTGGTCTTGAGGGATGGGATTGTAAAATCAGTAGGAGCACATACAGTGAGCTGTAGCTGTGCTACCAGTGAAGATTCAAGTACCTGGGGGAAAGGAGCAGTGGCACATCCCAAAGGCCAGTTACAAGCATTTTAAAAGCAGTGACACCATCCAAGAGGTCAGAGCTCCTCTGGAAACCTTGGTACCTTGGATTTAATTCCTATGTGTGCAATTATTTTAGTTCAAATATTAGCCTTAGATTTTAAATGGATTACCATTGTGTAAGGAAATAGCCATAATTGCATGACAGAAAAGGATTTGATTTGAGGTTCTGGAGAACTGTCTGCTTCTCTAGCACCAGAAGAGTTTTTAGGCTCAAGTAGAAAAGAAGCACATTATACTCTGATTAACCTGGACTGAATAATGGAAATAGAATTCCATCTGCCATAGAAATCATAAATAATAAATACATTATTAAATCAATAAACCAAGCACAACAATGAATTTTAAATCTTATGTTGTGATTAGAGCCAGCTCTTTCTTTGGGACATATTAAACTGTATTCACAGCACATTCCACTTGGCTTTTTAAATAGGTGATCTGTTTCTTTTTCAGGAAGTTCATACGAAGTTTCTGAACCTCCACTTTGCTCCTTGGGGAGAAGCAGCCCGGAAATAAGGTGAAAGTGTTCTGAAAGAAATGAGGAAATCTCAAAAGGAGGAGAAAAAAAAAAAAAAAAAAAAAAAAAATATAAAAATACTGGTAAATAAAATATAACCAACGAGCAGCATGGGAAGCATGTTCAACCCACTGCACACCAGTTGTCCCGTACTGACAGCCAGCAGAATGCTGAATGAAGAATCATATGGCTCTGTGTATTAGTGACATTAAATGACATACAAATGTTAATGGATTAAACTAGAAGAAAACATGGTGCACCAAGGACAAATGCATAAAATCTGTTCTCGTCGAGTCTTTCGTGATCCTGTATAAGGAGTAAGGGTAGTGTTTCAATAAGAAAATACACAAACACTTTAAAAGTTAGGTTTTGAAAAGCTGTTATATCTCAAGAAGCTTTTGTTGCATGATTCTGCATTGGTATGACAGATGCAATTGCCAGAACTTCCTTTTGTCTATAGGAAGCCTCGAAGTGATACAGTATTTTACTGTTACAGTTACATTAATTTGCCTACCACTTTAAAACATCTGTAAAGCCAAATCCAGGGGCATTTAGGAGATCTAATCTTATGAGAATAAACTGGTCCTTGCACCTTTTGAGGTTCTTCAAAGGGTATTTTAGAAAATTGAAGTTGTCTGTCTCAGATCTGGAAAATGATGCTTCCAACTCAGTCCATGACCTCTGCCTTGAAATGTGGTGGGCCATTGAGGAGATGAGGAGGTGCTGTAAAGCTAAAGGACCAGACAGAGAATGTGGTAAGAGACTTTAAGCATGAAAGAAAGCAAGAAAGAACAACTAACTCCTTATTGTAATATTTCCCTGCTCTGGCTCCAGCATTTTGCTGTCCTCCTGCTGCATCTGGCAAGAGGGAGACCTCAGCATACTCCAGCCCCTTATACCTCTTTTGCAATATGCATGAAACTGAGTCTTCAGTTTCTTCATGAAGCTCTGTATCTCCTAGATTTTTTTATTTTTGTCCACTGTCAAGATTTCTGAATTATTTATCTGCTCAGTTATTGCAGTGGAGCTGGATCTTCTGTGATCCCTCTAGGTGTTGCATCTAAATCTCACAGACTGTCTTGGTCAGCTCAAACCCTACAACATTTGATACTTCTACCATGGCTGGGTGTCTGTTAACTGTGACTGTAGGGTTGGGGTTTTTTATGTCATTTTTTTGACAGAAGGTGCTACAGAAATATTTTAAAATTGTAGGTGGACTTTTGTATTAGAGTTTTTGCCATGTTTTTCTTGCAAGGAAGCTGTAGAAGGGTTAAGATATACCTTGGCCATCTTGGTTCATCATAGAGATGGATCTCCTACCTTTATGAAGGGATATTGCTGCTTTTTGAGCAACCCTTACCTCCAAGCACCTCCAGTGAAAGCCATGCTGTCACCAGGCCAGCATTAATCCTTCAACTCACCAGTCCTATGCTACCACAGCCAGTACAGCAGCATAACCAACCCATAAGCTTCAGAAGTACTGACAGTCAACTGAATTTAGAGGACACCTGAAATCTTGACATTCAACTTGACAACATTTCTGTTGCTGAGCCTCTTTTCTCATGACTTATTTTTTAATGCAAATACGAAGATGATTAGCTGTTTTCTCTCTTCATTGTGTTTATTTTCTCTTGTTCTTTGGGCTGTTTTTCATGCCTCATCTTGGCTGAATTCTCTTCCATTTCTCTCCCTTCCTGTGTGTTTCTGCTCTTGCTCTGTTCTCTGCCCTTTGTTCTCAGTCGCTGTTTTCCCCCCTTTTTCCTTTTGTGCCTCTCTTGCATATTTTCTGGTGCTCTATAGTCTCTGTTCTTTGTCTCTTCTTTTCTTTGTCTTTTCATTTTGCCTATCTTTGTTCTGTGTCTTCTTTGGTGTCTCCCTGTTCTTTGTCTTCTCTTTTTCCTTGTTCTTTCTTTTCCTCTGTCTGTCTCTTTTTATGATTCCCTTTTATCTTCGTTGTGTTCTGAGTAGGTTTGTCTTGATCTTTGTCTTTGCAGAGAACGTGCTCAAATGAAGACAAAACACGCCATTCAAACAGAAATTGCTTATTAATTATAACATGGACACACTGCTGAAACCCAAGCCTCCCACAAAGCCAGCAAACCAAATCACAGATATTTTCAGGCCAGCACGTTTTTTTTCTGGTCATCTGAGCTCCACGCAGGGCCCTGTGGTTGAGCACCCAGCACTTAAACCACGTCCTACCCCACTCCTCTCCGTGTGGCTGTCAGTTGATAAATCCACCCAAGCCTTTAGCACTGACCCATTGATACTTGGGTGCAAAATAACCAAAGTGAGGTATCTGGTTTTGCAGCAGCTACGAGTAAAAATGAGTATTTTGGTCTCCAGGATGGAATCCACACCATCTTCATGTCCCAAGTGTGCCCCTTTCTCCTGTGGTGGGGGGGTATAATTTACTGCAGATGTCTTTGACCTACATCATCAGCTCGAAGTTATCAGTTGCTGCTAGAAAGAATGTTTTAATTTACTAACCAGCCCTGTTGGGATTGGGTATCAGCTACAGCCATGCGAGAGACAGGATTTCTTGGTACAATTGGTGCACATTCATAAGTTATTGTTGTAAATTCTTTCATCTTTGCAAAACAAAACATGTTAAAAATGTGGAGACAGGAAAAATCATAGGTGGAGTTATTTTGGTAAAGGAAGTTCTATTTGGTCCCGAAATAAATCTTTTTGTGACGTCTTTGAAACAATTTGTATGAATTCAAAGTTTAAGCTCAAAAAGTTCACACTAAACAGTTTAGCTTTTTGTTCATTTTCCCACCCATTTCTTCCCTCTATTCAGTGAATTTCAGAAAGATTCAGTGAAATCTTTCTGCATGTACGGTATTAGATTAATCCGCATTAAAGGCCCAGATGACAAACAAACTCCAGATCTTTGAGTTTGCCCTGTTGCTGCTATTCACCTTCTTTATTTTTTCTTTTTTCTTTTTTTTTTTTTTTTTTTTGTCTGCAGGAGAGTCAGGAAAGCCACATTGTCAAGCCACAAAATGGATGAGTTGGGGGAAGCTGCTCAGAGTAGAGGGTCTGGGTACTCCTGGGGCCCCCTCTGCAACCTGTGTGAGGTCACCATGTCCTGGGGGCTCAGGAGACCTTGTCTGCCCACACCAGCTTTTCCAGCCTGCTTCTCTCTCACCTTAACTTTCCCATTAAATTGTCACTTTCCTGGCCAGTCTGTAGTATATAAATAGAAATCTCATATCTTTTACCTGCTGTGCTCTGGGGAAGCCCCAGAACACCCAACACATCCCTATCCTGGCTCTAGGACCTAGCCACAATATTGCAGCAAATAACCTGGGTCTGATGTGAATTGCCCTGAATCTGGGAAATGCTGCACGTTCCCTGGAGGCTGCAAATTAAGTTGAGCCCAGGTTGGGCTCTTCCTGCTGCTTGCACCTTGTCACTGTTGTTACCAGCATCATCTCAGTGGCAGATGTAGAAGCAGGACCAGCATCCCTCACTGTGGTGGTGGATGCAGAAGCAGGACCAGAATCCCTCACTACAGTGGCAGATGCAGAAGCAGGACCAGCATCCCTTGCTGCTGAAGGGATGTTTCTTTGCCTCATCCCAACATGTGTATTTTCAGGAGAGTGCAGGTGATTTCCCAATATGCATAAATATGCATGAATTACAGATTTCTTGAGCTACATGTTTTTTGTCTTAATAATATTGATTTAAATTATACTTAAATATTAATAAAGTGATTTAAGACCAGGCCATTTAGGCCAAATGTACATTAAATTTCCCCTTCTATTTTCCTTCTTTTTAAATTCTCCTCCATCAGTTTATTCCCTGCGGGAGGGTTTGGGTCCTGAACTCATTGTGAGATCTTCAAACACGTAATAAGAATTAATCACCATTAGTCCTCTATTTTAACAGCTGCTTCCTACCCCTCGAACCAGTACAGCTGCAAACTTCCCTCCCTCTGCCGACACCATAATCCCATTACAGCTGCAAACTTCCACATGCAAAGAAAAAAAAAAAAAAACCCAAAAAAAGCAGATTTAAGCTTATTTTGAAATGACTCATTTCTTAATTGCTCAGGTATGCGTCGGAAGAGGGTGATGTAGCTCTCGGCCGGTGGGAGCTAGATGAGCATCGTCCTTCCCAAGCATGAAGCCACTGTGCTGACAGTGCTCCACTCCACCATGGGAGGTAGCAAACCCAACCTCAAGCATGAGCCTTGTCATTTGCATCAAATGGGATTTGTTTCTAATATTCATAGGAAAACAAGTATGATTTATTTGTCAATGGTGAGAAAAGATTTGCCTGCTCGTGGAAATTGCCCTTTTTTCTTCTCAGATGTGGGCTTTCTTGTACTTTCTTCATTTGAATATCTGCCCTTAGATTCTAATTTTTTTTTTCTTTTACTTTTTAGCATTAAGGTTTGAGATAGATAATTATTTTGCTTAATAGTAAATTTCACTGCAACGTGCCCAGAGGGATATGAAATAAAAGGTATTTAAAAATCTACCATGTTAGAAAAGTAAAATAATTTCAGCTAATGAGATTATCAAGGATAATCGGTTTACAAAAGCCCATTATGCGACAGATTCATTGATGTCTTAAAACAGAAAAGGAGAATCCTATTTATTTTTTGAAATGGTGTAGAATAAATTGCTGTTCAGAATGTAAAAGGCTGTTTTTCATATATTTTTTTTTAATGTGATGATTTCTGTAGCCCCATCTGCTGTTCATTTCCAGAAGTATCCAGAGGAAGATTTGATGAAACGCACATTTTTCGGTTGAAAATTGGCAATGGGTGAGACCTGAACTGTGGATTTGTCTAGGGACAATACAGAAGAACTTCACCTCTCCCAGGATTTGAGGGAAGGAGTTGCAAGAGTGCAACAGAAGATTCCAACTCTATTCAGCCATGACTGAGGAGGTATTTTGGGAAGACAGCTCACTTCTACAGAAGGGAGGAAGAATAGGAAGAGGAGGAGGGAGAGATGTTGGAGCTGGTGAGTCCTCCCGCAGGAGTGATCATGAGGACCTACTAGTACAATTGCTTCCTCATCTCAGCAAATCCAAATGGCTCCAACCAAAGAAATGGGGTGGGATAGTCCAAGAGAAGACCAGTGAATGCAATGACTACAACTCTGTACAATACAGAATAGGGTCACTTTATGGTTATGAGAATTTATTGGGACATTTTCCTTACATTTTTCCCCTGAACCTCCTAAGAGACACATGTTGGAGTTGGACTTCCGTTGCTCACAGAAGGGTTGACTTAGCCCAAGGAGAGATGAAAGATCTTCCAAATCTACCACGAAACCAGAAAGACCACAGGGCCGGCTCTTATAAATAAGCAAAAATAGTATTGTTAATTTGTTCATTATGGAAATTAAAATGCACGTGCATCAATCTGAAACCTTGAAAATGTACTATAATGGTGTCTGGTTTATTTATTGTAGTTTATTGTTTTGACCATACATTTGGACCTACACGGGGCGTGCCTGGTGGAACTGGTAGATGGAGTCTCTTCCAGGACCTCCCTTTTGCTTTGCGATGACGCAGAAGGTGACTCTTCAGTATGTAACACAAAATTATTTCAGACTTGTATAAATAATATACACATTCTACCTCCCTTCGAATGATGAATAGCATTTAGAGTGATTGATTTAGGTTTGTCTCCTTGTGGTCCTCCAGCACCATGTGAATAGTCTTGGCTTGGCCATGGAGGGAAATGCAGGCTGAGCCCCTCGAGCAGCACATCTGCCCCACACACAAGGGCCTTTGTCCCCCAAAATATGGCTCTTGTACCGTCTCTTCTGCTGCAACTCAATCTCCTGTTTAAATGCTTCCCTCGTTTTTCTTTCCCTTTAATATTTAGCAGAAAATAATTCTGCAATGAGCTTTATTAAAGCAGCAGGATAGATTAAAAAATGAAATATGTTTAGCAAGATTTGGGGGGAAGGCTGGAGTAATTAATTTTCAATAATACCTGGCATTTCCAGAACTCCTTTCATCTCAAGATCGCCAAACAGTTTACAGACATTAATTAATTAAAGCATTATGATGCCCCAGTGTGGGGCCATTGCCTGCGTGTCTGACTCAGACAAACTCCCTCCAATTCCCCAGACAGCCGAGCAGTATCCACTACTCTGCCTGCACCAGGGCTATTCCTCTGAGTAAATACTGCTCAGCTTTCCTAAGCTTTGCATTGTGTGGCCCTATGTAAATATTTTCCAATAAGTTCGATTATTTGTCTTTTATTCTCTATCAGGAAAACTCCAAATACCTCGGTAATAAAATTTCCAGCGCGTGTTTACATGAGGGCAGTTCGGATGATTAGTTTCTGATTCAGCTGCCCATTAAAACATCCCTGCTCCTGGAAACTCCCTTTGCAGTCTGGGAGTTGGACGTGGATTTTAAGCATTGTTTTTGGGGTGAGCTGAGCATTTTTGACGGCGCCGTAAATTGCGTGGGAAAAGAGGAGGTGTTCAGCGTGAGCCCGAGAGGGGTGCAAATAACGTCACACTCCTGGAAATCCCCCGTGAAGTATAAGTTCAGCGAAATCTTATGAAAGCTATAGATTATACAAACTTTCTCCACTCCGATGATTTGATTCATGAACGCGTAAGTAGATAGATAGATAGATCCATCACCAGGATCCCCAGGGAACAATGCAATGGTGTTTGTGATTGGAAAAATATTATAAAAGAGCTCACGTATAGCCAATAGTTAGGCGGTTTTTGTACCGCCAAGATAAATAGAAAAAGAAATGACATTTCATGATCGCATTTTTAAAGGACGTTGGAAGTTACCAAAGCAGGAGAAATTGATGTCTTGTAGTGATGCACCTGCAATCCTGCATGGCACTGCTGTCAGCCCCTTGCCTCAACTGCCCCAGGTCTTTGGGGTAATGCTCTGCCACCATATTCATGGGGAATGCTTTTACCTGGGTGATTTGACCCCATCGTTTGGCTGGTTTTGGTCATGGGATGAGTGTTTTCATGTGTCCTAAGGCCTTCCTGTTCAGTCAGGATATTCAAAAGCAGGATCAGCCCTGAAGGATGCATTTGTAATGGAAGAACAAAAGAAAGAACTGGATTTTTTTTTGTTCTTTATTTGCTGGATTAGCTATTTCTGTAGAATTATAGAGTAGTTTGGGTGGGAATGGACATTTCAAGGTCATCTAGACCAACCCTTCTGCAGTGAGCAGAGACATCCGCAACTAGAGCAGGTTGCTCAGAGCCCTGGCCAACCTCACTTGGAATAGTTCCAGGGATGGGGCAGCCACCACCTCTCTGGGCAACTTGAGTCACCCTCACTCGAAAACATTTCTTCCTTCTCTTCAGTCAAAATGCCCCTCTTTTAGTTTGAAACAATCACTCTTTGTCCTATCACAACAGGCTCTGATAAAAAGTCTGTTCTCATCTTTCTTCTAGTCCCCTTTAAGTACTGAAAGGCTCAATAATTTTTCTTGGGAGAAGGGAAGACCTTATTTTCAGATAAACCAAATGGAAACCTGTATCAACTGGAAAGTCACCTTCATTACCCATGGTCTGGTGTATGTCTAGCCATCATTTTGCCTGGTTACGTTGTCCAGCCTCAAGTTTCCCTTTATTCCAACTTCAAACCATGGTGGAGAAGAGGGGTTGGACTTTGGGCAGGAGGCACAACCCATGTAGCTCATGGGGAGCCGCTTCACAAGCGCCGCCGTCCATCAGTGTCATGAGATGTTTACATCACCCGGCACCTCAGCCCGTGCATCCATCAGCTTGATACATATAGAAATGTCAGCATGTGCTTGGGAAGGTGGTGCACATGAAGGACCCTCTGGTTTTGGGAGGCGGGGGCTGAGGACCTGCCCTCCTCCTTGATTGTTTACCCTATGGCAAGTGCATCTTTGGGGAGCACTGTGACTTCAAGATATGAAAAGAAATTCTTAAGTAAACACAAGTGACATTTGGCATATAAATAAGTTAGGGAATACTCTTGCTCAAGCACTGCAGGTCAACAGTGATCTTTTATCTCCTGTTTTAAAATCGTCTGCTTTAGAAATGTAAAAGAGCAAAGTGTTTGTGGAGGGAGAGGGGCCGTGACGTGATACTCGATGCTGGAGCAGCGTTTGCTGATCCAGAGCAACTGTCTTTGGGCTCCAACCCTTCTGGTTCTCTGGTTCTGGCAAAATCCATGGTGCATCCGATGGGTTTTGACACAACTTTTTTTTTTTTTTTTTTTTTCTTTTCCTTTTTTTTTATATCTTTTTGTCTTTTAGCTTATTTTTGTCTTTTTTTTTCCGCCTTTTTATTCTTTTTTTTTCTTTTTTTTTTTCTTTTAAATATGATTAATGTAGAACAAATCCCTTCAGAAATCAAATACTGATTTGAAATAGCACAGTAAACAAATAACAGGGGAACAGGAGTACAGGCTTTATATACATACAGCTATAAAGCGCATTCCATACGCACATGCGCACCCGCGTTCTTATTGTGTAGGTTAGCTAAGGGGATTTACCTCCTTTTTAATATTTTTGAAGACTGCTTTATGATCCTGTTGACCTGCTATTAGCAAAAGCTTAGCTTTCAACAAAGGTAATTAAATTATAAAATCACTGCTGCAATCATCAAACTACTCATAAAACAAGAAATGAAAAAAAAAAAAAAAAAACCCCAAAAAAAAAAAAAAAAAAAAAACCCCTGAAATAAAAATCTTGCAGGCTTCTCCTCATGTAATATTGCTCCCTGATGTTAATTACATTTAAATGGGAGAGTACTATTTTGGTATCATTCATACGCCTCCAAAAGTACTTTCCAGTTTATCATACCTGTCAACCCCAGTGCATCACAGGCTAATACTTTATTAAGAAAAAAATCATTAGGGAGCTGCTGATCCCATTTAAGTACATTGGGCAGAATGTAAGACTAATTAAAAAGCATATTTTTACATTATTAATTTCTGAGTTTCACACTTAATGAATGTGAAATGACAGGGCTACTATTTTTATATTCAGGCTCTCTGGGCTCTTCAGCCAGGGGAATTAAATTCTGGGGATTTTTGCAAAGATGCTTCTTGGGAGATTTGTTTTCAAGAACAGCTAAGCTTTTTTAGCTGTGCCTTTTTCTGGGAAATTATACCAAAGCATATTACAGCCACTTAAAAAGAGTAGTTAAATAGATGTTGTGTTGGGGTTGGTTTGGTTTTTTTTTGTTGGGTTTTTTTTTTTTGTTTGTTTTTTTTTTTTTCATCACAGTGCTATAAAAGTATTTTAGATGAGGTATAAAATATGGTTTTTAAATGATATTATGATTTGCAAACACTAAAAAATAATTGCGGTGGAGTTGGGAGAGAGCGAAAACATCTAATCTTTATTGTGTAAGACAATGTGATAAAATATTTTACAGCCAAAAGCTCATTTTGCATCTGGAAAATTGTGTAAACTGATTGGGGAGAAAAAAAAAATCTCATTAAAACTAAAGGTTATTTTTAATATTCTTCAAACAAAGCAACACATTATAACTGTATTTTTTTTTCCCTCCCTGCATTTATTAAATTAGACAATTGTAAGAATGCCTGACGTTCTATTTAAATAAAGACATAAAATGACAGAGACCGTGTGATTAGGCAGCCTAATCGGAATTTACACCGGCTTTCAGAGAACTGGAAGGTAGCACCAGCCTGGGGAAGGTCGCTGCGTTGGGGAGCTTCAGTTGCAGCGTTCCAGCCGTTATTAAGCGTTAGGTGTTGCATTACTGGAACCTTTGCCGGGTGCCGGCTGGCACAGAGGTCCCTGCGAGCACGCCGCAGCCCAGCATACTTTTATAGGGCTCTGCAAGGAGGAGTGGAGAAAAGCAGATTTCCACACCCCCCCCCCCTTCTCTCTCTCTCTTTTTTTCTTTTTTTCTTTTTTTTTTTTTTTTTCTTTTTCCAAATGTGCTTACAATTACCTCTCTGTATTTTTATTGTCTTTTTACTAACCACAAAACTCACACTGGAGGCAAAGCTTAACGGCTGAGGCTTTCCTCATGTAAATATTAGGAAATTACATTTGTACAAACTGCGCGGCTTTGTAAAGGGGGCTGGAGCGACTCCAACACAAATTAATCAGGATAAAGTTGCTCTATGTTCAACATGACCATAGTTTATTTTCTTAAAGTATTAATTTGTCAACAGCTTTCCTGCCTCGCTGTGACTCATGTGGATGGCATTGAGGGAAGACACAGGCGCAATCTTGCTCCTCTACCTTGTGGTTTTACGAACCAGCTCCAGTTAATCAAAACATAATTGTGTTTAATTCCTCAATATTTGTTTTCATACAAAAGTCAAATGACTGAAATACGAATATGAAGCTGTGTTTAAATATTCTCTTCCTAAAAAAAAAAAAAAAAAAATCCAAAACCCTACGAAACTAGTTTACTGTTTGCTAAACAGTTTTTGCTTTCAAGTCCTTCCCTTCTCCGCTGTCTTCCCCCCTCAGCCCCAAAATAAATAAATAAGCTCTGGCAATAGCTTTTCAGCTGGTGCCCTTTGCTTTTTTTCCCTCCTCAGTCATCCCCTGTGCTGAATGCTTTTCAGCACATCTCTTCTCATTCTTCTGTCCTTTGCTCACTGCTTATTATATCACACTATTTTTAATTATATCTTGATTTTCGTAAAATTATCATTTGTTGTTATGTTTCTGGAATCCAAACGTGAGCGTAATGGGATCTATTTTTCAGAGTTGCCAAAACAAATTAAGGAAAGCGTTCGGCTCTTCCTTTGCCAAATGTTTTAGTGTTTTTCCGTGAAAGCAAATCTTATTTCTAACTGTATATTAAACCTTAAGTAAATAATGCAGTCTGTCAGAAGTAAATTCTATTGTAAAGTCAGTAACTGTACCCAGACTTTGACGGTGATACCTGTACTGGGCTCTGCCCAAGAAGAATCAGGGTAAAGATGAAATATTGCTAATTTTAATTTGCCTTTTGCAGAAATGCTGAAGTTCTTCCTGTGCGCTGGATGCGGCCCCCATAAATATGCAGCATTTGCTGTGGCCGCTCCATGGATTCCCAGGTAGATGAGAATGTTCCTGGATAACAACATCACGCAGGGCTGGAAAAGGGACCAGCTCTAGGCATCGCATTTCGTTAATTGTGAGGATTGGGGCTCGCCCGTTCTTTAGCATCTTTTATTAACATACGTCCCCAAATAATATTGACACTCTTCTTGTTTTATTAGTGCACGTTTACCTTGTTCATGGTTTTATTATTCAAGAATGCAGTTGTTGCCAAGTATTAATCAATATATTATGCTGCTCAGTTGGGCAAGCTGTACAAAAACATAGTGCCCCTAGGGTTAATACAGTCAAGAACTAGAAAAGTGTTTCAGACATGTACACAACATGTGGTTTACTATTATCATTAAATGAGGTGAACTGGGACTCTATACATATGGATTTTGAATTGCATAAATTTTGATTGATATCATTTGAAGACTGAGACCCTGAAAGGCTAGATTTTGTGAAAGACGATACACAGGCCAGCTATTACCACATACAATAATACCAGGAAAAATATCTGAAATGAGCAAGGCAGCTGGCTTTTAAATAGCTAAAACATAACATCAATACTTATTTTGAATAATGGAAAAAAGAGGTAAAAGATGTTGACCTCTGCCTGACAATAACATGTTCCAAAAGTAGAACTGGTCCCGGGAGAAAATTCCCTGCTCAACAGTAGCGACTAAGAAATTTTTTTCTTTCTCTCTCTCTTTCTTTCCTTCTTGTTTCCTCTTGTTTTTCTTTACATTTAATTTCCCTCCCCTCCCCCCCCCCCCCACTTTCTGGGTTTTTTTGGGGTTTTGTATTTTTTTTCCTCCTTCTCCCACCCTTCCCTCCTTGGAAAAGGTAAATGGGCTTTTAAACATTAAGCTGCTTGCAGGCAACTGCCAGAAAAAAAAAATCCAAACAAAAAACCAAAAAACAACAACCAAAAAAAAAAAACCAAACCAAAAAAAAACCCAACTACAAAAACCAACCCCAAGATTTTTTTTTTTTTTTTTAAATTCAGGAAACACTTGAGAGGTAAAACCAACATCCTGAGACAGGAGACAAGGCCAGCTTTTGACACCAGGCTGGACCTGCGAGGCCGAAGGAAACCTGGAGCCAGGAAGCGGCCGCTGCCGGGGTCAGGCCGCGGGGGACCCCGCGCCTCACCGCGCACCACAGGCTCCGCC
>JANVCC010000077.1:13870517-13975517 GCA_025345505.1 Todiramphus chloris collaris
CGGGGGGGGGGGGAAGCGGCAGAGCCTTCCCTTCTCTTCTTGTGGGTTACTGGTTCGTGCGGTGTTAAGTGGGGAATTATAATGTATGCGAGGACGCGGCGGGTCTTGGAGGCCTCGCATCCATGGTTTTTTTTTTTTTTTTTTTCCCCCCACTGTGTGATACACATGGAAAATTATCAATACCTCGCTCTACCAGGTTCATTCAATTTGCTCGTATTTGTTAAAACTTTGGAGAGAGCACCGGATGCTTAATGCTTCATTTATGATTTATGCTCCATAAATGTATTAAAACATTAACCATATTTCTGCTATGGCATACTTGAATCCTCCCGGGGAAAAGCCCGTGCGTTTCTCAGGCTGCTACTCCGGCTTCCCCGAGGAGCGAGATTATTTGTGTTGTGTTACACCTCCAAGTGTTGATTAGGCCTCGGTGTTACCCTGACAGAAGTGTCGTGTGGTGCTTCTCTTTAATGGGGTAATAAGCTCTATCAACTGCATGAAGGAAATATTCCTTTTCAAGTCAGAAACGGTAAAAAAAAAAAGTTGGTGGGGCAACACGGCAAAGGCTCCGTCCCCTCCACCCAAGCGGCAGGGCTGAGCTCCGACCATACTCTCTGCTAATAGAAAACTGTTGGCCATAGCACTTGGGTGGCTCAGGCAAATTTATAAGCCGGGTTTGAACTCTCTAATATATTAAACGGTTACACACCACCCATTGCCGAGCCCGGCTTTTAACCGCCTCGCAGCCTGGCAGCTTCACCAGCTCCAAAACGCGGCTGTTAATTGGAAAGCAGGAAGGTTAAAAAATAGACAAACTAGTTTTCTGGCTTGAGTTTGACAGGTTATTTATGCGTTCTTTTTTTTGTTCTTGTTGTTTGGGTTTTTTTTTAGGGTTTTTCTTCTTTACTTTATTTATTTATTTTATTCCCCCCTTTTTTTCTTTTCTTTTCTTTTTTTTTTGTGATGGGGTGGAGGGGTGGGGGCAGTGTGGAAGATTTCTTAGTGGTTGGGAAGCTTCACATTTTTCAGTAAGCATTATTGGGTAACAATTGGTGCAAACATTATGGAGAGGGAAAGGCACATAAATCAAGAAATAAAAAAATAGTTTCTGCACATTTTCAAAAAACACGTTGTGCTCTCTGAGGTCCTTTTCATTTTAACCAAATCAGGGGGAACTTGTCCTCACAGCGGCAAGGCAGATGGAACAATAAATCACAGGAACCATTGACTGCCTGCAGTGTACTCTCCGCAGCTGTCACTTTTTTGTCTCTTTGGTTTTAGCTGACATGGTTTGAGGTCCACTGTGAACCAATCTGGACTTTTTTTTTACCGTCATATCCATCAAAACGACCAGTAGCCATCAACCTACTGCAGCGATCGATTCGTTTGCTTATTCTCACGCATAAGCCAATACTCAGCTCACTAGGTGAGGCTTGGGAGAAGCACCTCATTTTAGCTTTTTTTTTTTTTTCCCCCCCCCCCCCTTTTTTTTTTTCCTTTTTTTTTTTTTTTTTTTTTTTTTTCCTTTTGCCTCCAGCTACAGCTGTGATTTTCTGAGCAGTCTTGGCTAACGTTATTAAAGTTGCATCATGATAGATATAGAGTGGAGCAGATAACAGCCTCTGCGCACAACAACAGCAAAACCCAAGAACAACCGTGGGGTTTTGCTGTTGTTGTCAGTGTTGCTTTTCAGGTGTAGCGAGACGCTCGCTAAGCTCGGAGTTTCCAACTCATTGCTTATTTTGCAAAGTAAACAAGCAAATGTTATGTGCATAACCTTAGCTGTCTCTGCAAAGGTCAGTGCCTGGCTGCTGATTTCTTCTCCTGCCTTTTGGTGGCACTCTGATGCCAGCGATTACTTCTGGCATGTTTTGGAAACAAGACGTCCTTTCTTAACAAAAGACTCAATCTACAAAAGGCTGCAAAACAGAAAAAAAAACCCAAAACAAAACAAAACAAAAAAAAAACCCCAAAAAATTGATTAAATTTGAACCGGTGTATGAAAGTTTGCTTGGGTGTATAAAATAGCCCAGTGAGTGCTGAATAGGGGCTCACTGGTTCGGCCCGTGCTCAGCGCAGGTGGGACTGCGCAGGAGGCTGCGAAAACGGGGTGGGGGGTCCCTCCACAATCAAACAATACCTAAGGATGTGTGCGGTCGCATAGGTGGTATTGTATATCACATTATGTGGTGTCGGTTTATGACCTGAAACGTTGCAAAGTGACTTTTTGCATTTTATAAAAGCGTATCCTCCGAAGCATGGTCTGTCACAAATATTAGCAGGGACTGAAGTTCTTCAGACCACATTTTGGAGAACAGGTTTGGGGTTTTTTTTTGTGGTATAAACAGAGGTGAGGAGAGGTGTGGGTAATACAATTGTAATAATATTTTTTTTAATGTCAAAAATACCTACTCACTTTAGAAACCTTCAGTTAGGTCAAGTTAAATTTATTATATATATATATATATTTATTTTTTTGTAATAGCTGAACTCCATGATTTTGACTTGAGGTGGCAGCTGAAAAGCACCAGAAACCCTTGGAATTTCAGATCTATATATTACTATAAAGGAAGAAAATAAAGTTCCGCTACTAGAAGGTAGGTAATTGCATTTACCAAATATACATAGTTTAAAAAACACAACCCCTGAAACATTTACCTTCAAACAAGTCAAGGCAGCAGAAGTTTTCCTTTGTATCTATAGAGCCAACATCCCCGGGATTTGTAATAAAAACCCAGTTATGAGATCCTGGGTCCCTCCTGTTAACAAGGAGCTTTTAGGAGAATATTGAAATATTGCCACGTTGGAGAGAAATTATTTAAGGACCCTACAGGAGCTGATGCGAAGGCAGATTCTGCTGAGCCTGTTTTCCTCTTCGCAAACCTTTGAAGAGTGCGTGTCCTGAACATATTCCACTTTAGAGAGATGTAACAAATAATGAGTTATAGTAGTAGCCAGCACTGCTCCTTGATGAATTTCAAGGAGCGTGACCAATAGTCTTTCTACTTACCTTAAAAAATCCTGTGGAAGTACTAAACCAGTTCTAATACAACTGGAAGCAAACTCTGTGTGTGTGTGTGGGGAGAAAAATCACAAGAAAAGCCATCTGTCTGAGAGCAACCCAAGAATCCTAAGTCCACCCAAGTAGTTATTGCATGTTTTTCTGTACTGCTAATAGATTGCATATTGTTGAAAATATGAATTACAGAATAAATCTGAAGAGAGTGGCAGCTACGGGTCCAATTCTGCTCTTGGCTACAGAGAAATTATCGGCCTGATTCTGTTTGCATCTATTGGGGTGCACATCAGGATAATTATTCACTGTAATAGTCACTCCAGACTGGCAATCTGAGCTCTCTCAATTTAATAATTGCCGGAGGAGCGAGGCTGGCAGTCAGTGAGGGTCAGACCAGTTTAGGCTGTGGATTTTCACAACCCTTTATACACAGCTCTCAACCCTGCCACATACACTCTGCAGTACGATACACACCTCTTAAATATACCTTTAAAAACGTCTTGCGCTGGGGATGTGCCAAACATCTCTTGCTCCCTTTAGGGGAGACATGAAGAGTTACAAACCGTGAGCCCTATGCCAGAGCTGTTGCCTAGAAAAAAATATTCCTGTTTGAAGTGAGTCAGAGTTTTGGCTGAAGAGGGAGAGCAGGATAAGAGAGCCCTGCGTTGTAACAATTATGCAGGAATAAGGAATTTCACTGTGAAAGCCCTGCCAGAAAAATCTGTATATATGTAATATCAGATAACATCACAGTGCATGTGAAAGGAAGGCCACTAATTCGGCAGTATTCTTAATTTCAAATGAATTCCAACGCCCTGAGAAGTGAGCAGCTTTGTTAAAAGGGACACTCATTAATATGCTTACTGGTGACTTTTCTCCTGTTCCTACCAAATGGTCTCTAATATCATTCCACATTAAAAACAGGAAGCAGTTCTGCGTATTTTCTAATTACCCTTGTGTGGGTATCTTGCTGCGGTATATACTTAATAAAAGAAGGAAAGGAAAAAAAAAACAAACCAGCAACAAAACAGACGCTGCGTGAACACGAAACTTTGTTCATCACTTGCATACTAAACAACACAGGTTTAATGTCCCATCCATTGCAAAAAAAAAAAAAAAAGAAAAGAAAAAGACACAGAATGGGCTTTTTTCAGCAAAAGGCTGGTGCGTATGGTTCAATTTAAGCCCCTCGCTGACCTCCCAGCGATGCTTGGGCTGCTCATGCGCTCAGCACCCGAGACAAGCGTCCGTCCTGGCAGGATCGAGCCCGCAGGCGCTGCTGAGCGGGGTGTTGCTGCTGCCGACACTGCTGCTGCTGTTGTTATTTTCCACGAGGAAATATTTCGGGTCTGCCCTAACATTAGTGCAACATATCACTCCAGCTGCATTCCCCGCTGACTGGAGTCTGTTTGATGAGTAATTAGGAGACCTTCTCCTTAGTTTGTTTGACATATTTTACAAAACATGTGAATCTGTTAAAAAATTGCTTGTTCATTTAAAAGACAGAGTTCCTAAATGAAGTACGGTATCTGCTAAATGGATGTAATTTTAGGATACTTTTTTTTTTTTTTTCCCTGTTAGAACTTCAAACACAATAGGTTCTCTTTGCCTTAAAAAGGATTTTTTTTTTCCTTTCTATTGAGAAGTAATTATACTGTTTCTGCATCTGTGTAGCTTCACCCAGAGCTCATACAGAGAAAATCTCTGTAATACTTAGAGATAAACATATCAAGACATACAGAGTTCCATGTGTATACTTAAGTTTGTTTATATTTTACACCCACACGTCAAAACTGGTATCATTAACTACTTACTAGCAAGCAATAAACACAGTCCTCTTTCCTCTGCCCAGATCAAAGGTAAACACCTCTTTCTTTATTTTCCATTAGGGCACCTTTAGCAAGGGAACCTCACAGAAAATGTTAAATAAACCTTGAATATTCCAGCACTCATCCTGCTCCTTTTGTGAAATATACTTTGAAGATCATCTGCTGCTTCAGGTTGTGTGATTTAAACTGGCAATTTAACTTTCCTAGCTATGGCAGCACTGTGTAAGTAAAGAGTTAATTTTTTCTTGGTTTGAAACTGTTGGGATGTTTTTAAAAAGTAAATAAGATTTTCTTCCCTTCAGCTCTTTAACTGTGCAAAAAGAAGTGACACCTCTCAGCACCCCTAATTCTGGTCAAAGTGGCTACTTGCAGTATTCAAAATTATAAATTTTAATTGTTATTAATTTCTTTAATGTAGAAAAAGAACTCTGGCTTTTAAATCCTACTGACCCAAAGGATAAAGTCGTCCCCCCAAAAAACAATGCTATAATAAGGTTACACTGGCTAAATCCTTTTGTATTTTAAGATGTAAGTGCAGGGAAGATTTAAAAGACCCATACTTTTCTAGTCAGCTCTACTTATTGCTTCAGGCTGAGCATTTTGTTTTTCCCTTTTTTCCTTTTTTTTTTTTTTTTTTTTTCTCCCAGTGAACACTCAGTTGCTTATTTTGGGGAAGCATCTCATTTATCTGAGCCTGCTTCTTCCCGAGACTTTTTTCCTGCTGGTGAATTACCACATGGCACATCAATAGGTTGCAAATTATATAAGGGCTGTGTTTAACTTGCAGCCGGATTGCCATTGTCATGAGGGTCTGTGTCTTTTAGCTAAACTGCCTTTTTCTCGAGGAATTTCAGATGTCTGTAATTGCTGCTCCTTTCAGCACAGCTTAAGGTATCAATATCAACTCGATTTGAATATCATAAGTGGGAAGTTGCTCTAAGCAAAACAAAAACATGTCAGTTGCCCAGGTGACATTTTGTAGCAAACAAGGAAATCACAACTCCAGGAAGTGTTGTATTTTATGCCAACAACAATATGACAGTTTTCTCTGTAAAGAAAACATGACACTTTTCCAAATATCAGAGGATGCCTCTGCTGCTCAAGGGATTCCTGTACTGTCACTGAAATGGAAGGTCACAGGCTGGTTTCATGATTTCTATAGTTTCAAAATGTTGTGGTGGAGCGTTTGCACGCTAAATGCTGTAGGCTAAGGGAAATCTTTCCCTTCATCTCTGAAAGAAGTGACAGGAAGAAAAAGGTCCTCCTTTGACAGCAGTAACCTCTAGGTCTAGAGGTTCTGCCCCAAGCAACTCTGAAGTAAAATTACCTATGTTAATGTGTTGTCCTTGCTGTCAGCCAGGCACACGTGTGCGAGCGTGCATGAGAGTGCAAAACAGAGCTGAAGCATGCAGCTGGGAGGAGGGGTTGCGTTGGACCATGCATCTCAAAATAGCCCTAAAAACAGTGTTTTGTCTTTTTTTTTTTTTCATGGATAGCCTGGGCCACGCAGGAGCGACAGCAAACACTCGGGTCCCGTTTCTACCTGGCCTCGAATGTAATGAAGACTGAAAAGTTTCTGCAAACAATTTCTTTTAAGAGGTGGGGTTTCCAGTTCGACTTCAAGAAGGTAGGGACCTACTTGCTATGCTAGTACTTAATTCCTGGAGTTTAAATAAACAGACTTTTGCTTTGAGCCAGAAAATGTATTAACTTCAAGGATATGGACAGGATCAAAACACATTTGTTTCCAGCCTTCCTCCTTCTTTATTCTTCCCTCTCCCCCTTAAAAAAACCACACCTTAGTCTATAGATTATATACTTCCTGCTGCCCTTTTTATAAGCAATAAGAATTTAATAACTAAGGGCAACTCTATAGTAATATTTATATGGGTCAAGTGGCTTAAAAGTATGCAATAAATGTAAAGTTATGAACCACATTGCCCCTTTTTAAATAATGCAGCTAGCACCAAGATATTATGTTTCATATTCTGGAAAAAGGTGTTTTAGCCTAGGCTTTAGGAGTACACCAGACATGAAAAGTTATACTGATCCCATAATAAAGTCACTGCCTGCTTAATATGGTGTGTTATGTAGAGCTCCAGATCTTAATAGCAGACCACAGCAAGAACGTCCCAGATGATATCAACAAAACCTTAGCTTTCTCATTAGCAATCAGCAAATTCTCCTGGTGTCTGCTAGTTTCAAATAAGGGCAAGTGCCTCTATTCCTGGTGTGAAGCCCAATAGGATAATAGAAATAATGTAGTCTAATCAGCGGTGAACACATGAGATTCCCCCCGTCAGAGCAGGCGGTGGTGGGTTTGGTGACTCCCCTTCAGCAGCTTTTAATGGGCTTCCCGGTCCTGAGGAGTGGGATTGGTGTGACGGCAAGGGAGGGAGCGGAAGAATCTGCCTCGCACGGCTCCTTGTGCGGCTCCACCGTCACCTCTCTGCAGGAGAAAACAGAAAAGAGGGGTTTGGGGGTATTCTTATAAAAAAATTAAGCATTAAAAATAAATAAAATGAAATCTTAGTGTCATTGCTTTGAAGATACAAAGGAAAGCTGTGTGTGGTTTCTGCATATAGAGACATATATGTCTGTGTGTAGGGAGGGGAGATTGGTTCGATTTGGCCTCATCAAACCATCTCCTTCTTTGATAAAGCAGATCAAATATTTGTCATCACGGCCCAAATGAGCATTCCTTTGTTGGCTGGCACACTGCTGATATCTGCACACTGTCTGCACCTGAGATGCTACCTGCATTAATTTTATTATTTCTTTTCTTATTGCTGCGAAGATTTAAACATACTTTGTGTTTGGACATTTGCAGCACCGTATTATTACGCGTGGGGACAGCCATTGCTGTGAGATGTTATGCTGGGAGTGTGAAGGACACGAGATCCTACTGCTCTTGCAGCCTAAATAATCTATGCCGACACTTAGGGAAATGCAGAATAGTTTTAGTTTTTGCACTGATTTTATAATTGCAAGTTGTTTGGGTTTGGGTTTTTTTTTTTCCCCTTGTGAGCTTTGTGTGTTCTTAGAATAACACCAATTTCTATTTAAGAACAATTTTTGCACTCTTGTTCAGTCCTGGTTAAAAATTAAGCATGCGAACGTGGGTGATACCATGCAAGGAAATGCAAGCCTAAGCTGCAGCAGCGTAAACAAAAAAAGTGTTTTAAGAGGTGCTTAACTGCATTTTGAACCCTGATTAAGCCTAAGGTTACTCAGTGTTTATATGTGCATTTTCACTGCACTGGGAAAATTCAGTGTTTAATGGTTCCTGTGCTGATCTTTTGTTAGTGCACTGGGCTGTGGTGCCTAAGAGCAGTGATTACTGGCCAGATTAAAAACCACAGAAGCTCTTTCTTATTCTGACTTTTGTCCAACTTTATTCATGTTGATGGGAAGCAGGGGTCCTTATATCTCTTTTAGCTAAGATTTTTTAAACTGACACCACAAGTCAGTCTCCTGAGCTCTTATTTAGCTACTGGAGCAAGTAGCAGGATAAGGTAGTCCCATTATGTATACATTCAGCAAATTGAAAGTAGTTTCCATCCATGGGTCTCATTCAATTTAAGAGTCAAGCCTAAAGGTTCTTGGGTCTCATTTTTTGTTTTAATAAATGTAAGGTGGTAGTTGGACAAGGATGGTACCCACAAAGGGCAAATGGCTCAAAAAAAAAATTGGGTAATAATGAAAGTCAATGAGGCAACTCCACCAAGCCTCTGGCTTCCAACTTCGCCAGACTATTTTGAATTCTGTGAACGACCTTGCAGAGTACTTTATTCTCCTAAAATAACAAGCAGGTCAATACCAGTCCTGCTAGTATAATAAAATGCAGTAATTGCTGACCAGGACATGTCCACAAAGGAGCCAGGAGAGCTGATCTGTGGGACTGAGGACGTTTTCACCAGCAGGGTCAGGAGATCCTGACAGTTCAGGATAGTCCATGGCAAAGAAAGACAAAGCATGTCAAGGCAGACTGAAAAACACAGCTGATGGATGAGGGTGATGTTACCAAAGGGAAAACTGAGTTGGCAAATAAATGCATATTTACTAAAAGAAAACCTCTTGTTTATGAGAAGTGAGAGGTGAAATCGTAGGCTACTGATGCTAAATTACATGATTATTGTACTCAAGTAGGGGAGGGAGGGAAGGGCTTTGGTATAAAGTTGGCACCAACAACATACAGGCCCCAGCTACCTGCACCTACAGGTATTTAGGAGAAGGTTTCTGATATCAAAGCAGGGAGGCTGTGAAGCAGACTCCGTATGTGGGTAACGACGTGAAAAACCACTAACGGCTCTTAAAGCAGAGCCTGATGACAGGGGATTAGAGAAGACATTGTCTGCAATAGAAAGGGCCTGGGTGGGAAGACCCCAACTGCCTCATCCTGTCCAGTTTAATGTAAACGCCCTGGAAACGGGCACAAGTGAGGCACACCAAGCTCAGACTGTCTGAATTTCCCTTTTAGGCTATTTTCATTATTATGGCTTTAATCCGTGCAGTTTCCAGGGATGAGGAGCGCCTGGGCTCATCCACTGAAGCTCTGTGCTCTGGGAGGGCACCTCAGAAGATGTTCTACAATAATAGGCACAGGATTTGAGCTTGTATTTTACCAGAGAAAGTGGTTTTGGAGTGGTTTCAACAGTGCTGATGTGATGCAGAAGAATTCAGGGAATAAGAAGTATAAGATGGGGTAAGAGGAGATTTATGCATTTCAGGGAGAGTTGACGTGTGGGGCCACCACCCTGATGTGATGCCACCTCTCTGTATCTTGAGCTACATTAGAAACAGATAAAACCAGAGAAGAAAAAAAAAAAAAAAAAAAGAAAAAAAAAAAAACAGAGTAGAGGAAGGGGGAAAAAGGGAAGTCTTCACTCATGGTTAGCGGATTTGCCTTTAAAATGTAGGTACCCAACAGCATTTTCAGCAAATATTACCACCTTTGTAATTTTGAGGAATTTAAAATTAACATCTTGTGAACATTTGTGTATCCAAATTTTCTAAGTCACTGAGATATTTAAAGATACAGCTAACTCCAAGTAATTCCTGAGGAACAAGAGATAGGACAAGGGGTAATGGCCTCAAGTTGTGCCAGGGGATGTTTAGTTTGGATATTAGGAAAAAATTCTTTCCTGAAAGGGTCATCAAGCACTGATCCAGGCTGCCCAGAGCAGTGGTAGTGTCCCCATCCCTGGAGAGGTTTCCAAGCTGTGGAGCTGTGGTGCTGAGGGACATGGGTTAGTGGTGCCCTGGCAGTGCTGGGGGAATGGTTGGACTCGATCTTAAAAAGGTCTCTTCCAAACGAAACAATTCTCAATTCTATGATTCTAACAAACCAGTACCTATTGCGTGAGCTTTCAAGACACCAAAATTTCCTTCCTCCAGCCTGGGATAGCATTGAAAGGACACTCATAAGGGCTGCGCCTAGGAAACATCATTCACATTGTGGCTTTCATTGCATCCCACATGCGGGAACCTGAACCTTAGAGGTTTTAAAACCTTGTTCATTCGTGGCTTCTGCATGAGCCTGACAAGGGATCATTAGTAACTCACTGATGTCTCTCTCTGTTTGTCCTATTTCATGAGGCATTTCCCCAACTAATTTAGAACAAAGCTTGTTGTTTACTTGGTTTCACAAAATGACACTATTCCCCTCCACCCCAGATTGCTGCAAAGGCTCGAAAAGGAATATTTACATAAACAGGTTTCAACTTCATCAAGAACAGGTCAGGAAAGGAGGAGAAATCCAAGTGGAAGGGAAATAAAGCAGAGTGCAAGGTCGAGTAGCTGATCTTGTCATTTAGGGCTGCAAAAGAAGAGCTTTAAATGTGTGATGGACAGGAGCAGCACTGTGAGGGAGCCACACGGTTGAGAAACTCCTGTAAAACCCAAGGTAAATGGAGGAAGAGGTATGGGAGGGGGTGGAGGAACATGGCCCTGCTGCTGGGCAGGCATTGGTGACAGCGGTGGTATGAGGAAGTAAACCATCCACATGTCACAGCAACTTTGAGCTGTGACTTTGCACTGGAAGCCTTTGAAGCCCATAAACCAGGACATGGTTTTTACCCCAGGACATGGTTTAGTGGTCCTGATAATATTTAGTAGATGGTTGGACTTGATGGTCTTGCAGGTCATTTCCAACCTTAATGATTATATGATTCTATGAAATTTTAGTTGTTAGCAGCCTCTCGGGACCATGGTGATAAAACCTACAGGACAATGTACAATTGGAAGTAAGCAAGAGGGTGACAACGTGGTACAGATGCTGTCGGTCTCCTAGCGTGAGCTGTGCCCATCGCCCCAGTGTGATACTGGGCATCTGCATGGCCCAGAACTTCACTCACCAACTTCACTTGGTGTGACCGTGGCCATCGCCCTGGTGTGATCCTGGGCATCTGCCAGGTCTAGAGCTTCACTCACCAACTTCTCTCTGTGTGAGTCACCACCATCACTCTCTCATGATGCTGGGCATCTGCTGTGCCCAGAACTTTGCTCACTGACTTGAGGGCAAGATGCCTCCTCTGTACTCATTACAGGAGCCGAGGGGCGTCTCACGTGGATGGAAAGAAAAAGAATTAGTTTATAGAAAGCGGACGGGTACGGTATGTAAATAAAAGCGAATCGCATCCTCATTATGTGGGCTCTTTTGAATAAATGTTAGCCTTTAAGTGCCAGCTGTCACTCTATGCATGGCCTCCCTTCTTACAACTAACCTCTCCGTCACCTCGCCTTGTCTCCCTAACTTGTCCTATTATGCAGTACCAAGCTGAGTCATTGTTTCAAGCAGGAGGTGACATGTTAATAGCTTAATAATAGTATAATCTCACAAATAATAATATGCTGTCACACTGTCTGAAGCACAATGTTTACAGGAGAAGTGGTAATGTATGATGACAGTAATTTGAATAAAAATGAATTTACTGCTCTTGTCTCATTTGCAGTAAATTTTCGCATCTTTCATGCACAACTGGTGCTCCATGACCTCTTTCATTATTGTGTTCTCAGTGGCTGCTGCTTGCTTTAAAGTGAAAGGCAAGCAAATGAAACAGAAACCTGCAGCTTAATAACTGATTTCCAGAAAAGAGTTCACACCGCGCCTTCTGAAAATCTCACTTTGTTTGTTTACGAAGATGATATGGTGTCGGGCAGGCTGTTTAATTAATGCAAGCTGGAGGTGCCGATTGAAAAGCAGGCACGAGCTGATATGATTATGTATTGACAATTTACAAAATTATTGTCATTAAAATGTGTCAGAGGGGGGAAAAAAAAAAAAAGTGCTTGGAATACAGAGAGGGTCGTTTGGTTTGACAATTAAAGTTTGTGCAGCTTAAGAAAAAACTGTTTTCAGGCTCCTGGTGTTGTTTGATGCGGAGAAAAGCGATCGTGGGCTTCCTGTTTGATATGGGGAAAGTGTCGAAAGCTATCTATGTTATTGGCTTTAGTTAATTACAAATGCAGGCTGGTGTGATAGTGGGCTGGTAAAATTGATCCCTAAATATACCAAATACTTGGTTGTGGTTCACGTCGTGGGTGGTTTCCGAACTTGTCCTGACCTATGCACAGAATCATAAAATTCTGCTGTTTCCGTGTATGTTACGGAGCAGGACTCCTGATATTATTCTGAAAAATAAAGAGGGAATCTACTCTAGATCAAAACTGCCTTTGGAAAATTTAAATTCCTAGGGCAGTTCTGTTTCTCTAAAAGAAAAAAAGACGTTATTACGTGATGTGGTTCATTTGATGAAAAAGAAGAAAGTTTACAACTCACAACTGATATGCCTGGACTAAATTTAGTTTGATGGAATGAGGACAACTAATTGAAAATTGCTGGGACTTAAAACACTGCACAGGACACGTTCTCCAAAACCTGCTGTACTTTATCTGAGTGAATGTATAGAAATAAAAGATGGTTTCTGCATGACCTAGTTCATGGAACAAAGTAATTAAGACCTCTCTATCTATATACAAATGCACCTATATATTTTTTCATTACTTGTACTTTATAGAACCATCTTCATCTGGAACAGGCTGCCCAGGGAACTTGTGGATGCCCCATCACTGGAAGTGTTCAAGACCAGTCTGGGCAGAGCTTTGAGTAACCTGGTCTAGTAGGAAGTGTTCCTGCCAATGGCAGGAGGTTGGAACTAGATGATCTTTAAGGTCCCTTCTAATTCAAACCATTTTATAATTATATGATTTTATGCTATATGCAGTGAAATAAATAAACCATGTGCAGTGTATGGCTGAAAGGTGCCAGGGAGCTCCTTGTTGCCAGAATGCAGCAGCACTCAGCTCCCTACAGGGGTATGGATGTGCTGGAGGAGCAACTAATAAAACAACATAGAATCATAGCATCACAGAATGCTCTGGGTGGGAAGGGACCTTTCAAGGGCATCCAGTCCAACCCCCGTTGCCGGGAGCAGGGACATCTGCATCTAGAGCAAGTTGATTAGAGCTCCATCCAACTTCACCTGCAATGGTTCCAGGGATGGTGCATCTACCCCATCTTCAGAGACATTGCGTCTAGGAGGGAACTTCCAGTCCTTATACTAACATTTACCTTTCAAGGGTGACGTTCTGAGCAAAACTAAATCAGTAAAAGTAGATTGCACAGAAGTCATGCTACCAGCTGTAGAAATCTGCTGCAGGTATATGTGCTCTCACATAGGTGTCTATAGAGAAGGCAGAGGACAGAACTTTGAGGATGTCTCTCTGATACCACTGTCTTTGAAACAAGAGGAAAACATGATGTCTCCATTAGGAAAGTTGCAGGGGCTCGTGGTGTGATGTGTTCAAATATGTGCTTAACTTCAAACATCTCAGTGGTTCCACTGAAGTCAGGGCAGCGCAATTTGATTTGCATGCCTTGAGTTAAGCATAGGGCTGATGGGTTTCATAAGCCCCTTGCAAGGCTGGGCTTGGTTTTGCACTGAATGTTCAGTTTTGGTTTATATGAGAAGTGCCAAGGGCTTCAGAGGGATTACTCAGTCAAGCAAGGGCTGAGCGACCTCCTCCAGTTAACTGCAATCCAATAAATTGTTCTGCTGAAAAGGTTTTCCATTTTCCTTTGGAACATATTTTCTATTTAAAGATGTTTTCCCAGTGCATGTTTAACATTTTTTTTGTCTCCAAAGTATTTCATATCACTTTGGAAATCCCAGAACTGTGAATTAAAAATCAGAGTATTTGTGACATCATAGACCTAAATAACAATTAATGGAGATTATGTGAAAAAGGGTAGAAAAGAACAGGACAACAAAGTCTCACTTTTGCTGATGGAGTTTATTTCATCTCTATAAAAGGTCTCTTTTCCCTGAATCACTGATGTTCAAGGGGATATCTACACTTCTATGTCATGCTTGAAACTGAAAGATCCTTTTTAGTGCTTAGTGCTGCCTTTTAATTATTTCAATGTAGGAGAGTGATTAAAGGTCTAAATTAGATGTATTTAAGATTGATAAATATGTCACTGTTGTGAACAGCCAATATCATCTCACAGATAGATGTGTTAAGTTACTTGCCAAAATGCAAGAAAGTTTCACAGGGACAAAACCAACCAAACAAACATTGTACTTGTGGAAATAAATAGTTAGTGGACCTGATTTTCCTGGCGTGAAAGTCAAGTGGAGTTTTTAATTGACTCCAACAGGCGCTGGATCAGGCCTGTGGGGTGTTTGGTGCTCAGTTACAAGTTAGTGCTCTCTCTAATCACCTTGTTCTTTAAAGGAAATAGATACTAAACAGGAACCATCTGGTAATACATTCTGTACCTCTTAATTACTATGTTTTGAGTGGCACCTAAATAAATTTCATTTACAAGCACATGACTGCTTGTCAAAAGCTCTGTTGATAATTTTATTATTGTAGTATACCCTCTTGCTTAATGACCCTGGCCCAGTAAAGTCAGGAATATTTAGCTCTATGGAAAAAATAAAAAATAAAAAATGTGATTGTCTTAAAAAGGGGGAGACACAAACTCAGTCTTTCATGTCATGTTTTTAATTATCTGTGAACATTCTTCTTTCTATATTGTAGTTCAGCATACATCTATACATGACGTGGTGATATAGCTGTGGTAAAAATTACCAAAACTCTGAGTTCTTGGTAAAGAGGAGAAGTTGAGGCAGCTCCGTGGAGAGACCTGGTATTGTTGTAAAGTGTCTGTGTTATTTTATGATCCGTGTGTTTCTGTCTAGATGTACTGTAGCATTTAGACAATTTTCTCTTTGTTAGCTGCAGGAAAAGATCAATATTATAAAGAAGTCAAGTGACTCTGTGAATTAGTCTCCTGCGTTTTCACCCTGGGAAGAGGGGATTTAAATCCTCTCCTTGGTTTCGATGCTGCACCACAGACCCTGTTCAAGGTCCATGTTGAAGCTTCGCCCAGATTTGGAGGCTTTAATTTTGGGGTTACAGCCTATCCATTGATGGAGCTGAAAAATATATTTCCTAGTCTCTTAGTAATCTCTGGTGGAAATTAGTCTGTATTACAAAATCAACATGTAATTTGGCAGGATGCAGCATGATTGGCAACATTCGTTAGAGAAAAGCCCAGGACTGTGCTAGGATGGAGTAGTTGGTGCCCATGGTGGTGGTGCCACCACCACTCTCACCTCATTGTGGTACCCTGGATGTCCTGGAATGGTTCTTTGGGGTGCAAGGAGAGAAGACTTTTCTCATGATATAACATCAAATTGTGGCACATCCGCTTGCTGGCAGTGAGCAGCATCCTGCACAGCAAAACCTTGGTCCATCCCAGTGCAATAAATAAATAAAATCACCAGTAATGTGCAGCTTTTGCTATGTTTTGTTGGCAAAGCTCTAATTCGTCTTTGTGTTTGAATGTCTTTTTAAAATAACAAGTTGGAGGAGACAGAATTACTAGGAGGAAGGGCAGAGGGGAGATTTCTGGGAAAACAGGAGGAATGTGGCACCTGGAGGGTTTTTGTCCACTTCTTTGGGATGAGCCGCCCATGGGAAAACATAGCCGTGTAAAAAGTAAAACAGCTTTATTTCTAAATTCATGGCAAATTAAAAAAGGTATCCTACTGCTCTCAGCAGGATCCTTTATTCCTTTTTAGTTGCAGTTGATGGTTTTTCTCCTCTCAAAATAATTTTGTCTCTAGGTCTCAGTCTTGATGTGGGAGCTTGAGGAAACAGATAAGCTTTCAAATATTTTTTTTAATCCATACTTCAGCAATCTGGAGTTGAAATAGCATGTAAATTCGGAGAGGTGCTGGTAAAACAGAGAGTATGGTCATCACCAGGCAGGTTTGTACAGTCGGGTTTAAGCTGTCAGAGAGGGAGACGGAGAATTCACTGTACACAGCAAATTGTTATGCCCTACGATACAATATCTGGATTTGAAGCTGATATTTAAAGAGGGCACTTGCTTTACTTATGAGATTAAAGGCAAACGCGCTCTTTTAAAAATGAAGTCATGCTGTGTTTTGCACCTTTTGACTCTTATTAACTCAGGTCATTAAAAAGAGGCTAATTAAAAAAGAATGTAAAACAAAAGAGTCATTTGTCTATCGCCGAGCTGGGTTCTTCATGTACACTGGCTGGAGGCAGTCTCCGTTTAAACCTTGGGTACAGAAAGCACTGATAGCCACTGGGGCATGCTTGGAGCTTGTCATGGCTTTTGGCGAGACTGTGGTCCGGCTCATTATGCACCTCATAAAGAAGAGAAGTCATTGTCATCAAAATTAGCTGAAGCTGGAATTTACATTCATGGAAATTTTGGTTTCACCACAGTCCTCTGGGGCTGGACAATAAAGGAAACCTTTTACCAGCTGCAGTTAAAGTAAGTGAAGTTCAATAAATGCTTAGTGCTTCATTAAGGCATTTCCGAACGTACTCTGCTACATGCACGTGATATTTTACAGCCGATGAGAATCTGGTACAAGCAGTGTGTGAAGTTCACTAGTTCCTGGTGCATGAGATGTGCACGGCACACACAATCCCAGCTTGTAAAGAGACCGGCCTCTTGGCACCTCTATTTATCCCTAAAGATGTTCCTGTTCTTCGAAAGGGAGACTTCACTAGCAGGCACAATTTCTCTCGTATGGTTAAAAAAGTGTTTTTTCACAGGAATAATCTCTTCTGATGCTAGCCAGGGAGACCTCCCAGGGAATCCCAAGAGGGTATGGACAGATTTGTGGAACTTTTTAACTAAAAGCATGTCAGATCAGTGTTGCACTGCTTGGTCTACCCTGGAGGTCATCCAAGTTGAGGTGAAGTGAAGGTATTTCAAGGGCAGGAGTTTTGCTGGGAGGGTTTTACATCCCATCGAACTTCTCAAAGGAAGCTGTAAAGGGTGGTTAGGCCTGGGGGATGGCCACCTCTTCCAAAGCAGGCTCAGGTGATGATGCTTGGCAGCGTTTTTGCCATGCTGCTGCAGGCCCAAGGCTGTCAAGATATTTATGGAAATATCTCCAGCAGGGTTTCAATCACTTCCCACAACTATGTACCTTGCTGACTGCAGAGCATCGGGTCAATTACCAAGCATTTTGAGAGAGGGCTCTCCAAACAGAACTGCGCTCCTCCAAATATCCAAGATTTGTGGGTTGGAATCGATTTTGACCGCTCTTTTTTAAAGCCTCCCCAATCTCTCCCCACACAGATGACCGTAAATTCAGTCCAGAGCCTTGATTCATAAGGTATTTAAACAGATGCTCTTATTTAAACATAAATCCTATCATAAACTTCAAATTTATGCTTACATGATATCCTGACTTAGGGTCTTAGAGCTGGAAAACACAAAGGGATTAATGAACTTAAGGAAAAGGTTAGGAATGTCATTCAAATGCTGATTGAGGCAATGGCCTTTCTGAGACAAGGTCTCTCCAGTGCTGGAGTCCTGCCCAAGCCTGGGAGAGGGTAGGAGGCAGAGGGAGCTAGATCCTGCCCTGATCTCAGGCAGGTCCCCAGGGGCAGTGGCATCAGGGGACCACCTCCGCCTCCTTGATCCCTGTGCTGGTGGAGCTAGCCAAGCCCTGGCAGCAGCCGCTGAGACCCTTGCTTCTCTTCCCAGCCAAGGATGGCCCTGGGGGGCAGCCAGCAAAAGAGAACAAGGGAGTTTTGAGAGGAAAATAAAATAAAAAAGAAAAACCAAAAAAACACACACATATATATATATGTATATACAGCAGAAACCTGTGTGTCAAGTTCAGAGCTTCAAAACGAACCCCACACAGGACAAAAGGGTTAATAAACGTCTGCAGCAAAGCTCCTGGCGCTGGTGGGGGCTTCGTTCATCGCGGGAGGGAGCGGGACCTGCTTTGTGCAGGAATCTGGCTGTAACCAGAATATCCTGCAGGAAGCAGTCATTTCAAACAAGCCATTTTTTGTTCTGGAATATAATTAATACATCAGGTCATGTTTTGTACTGCCAGTGGCGTGTTTATTACATTATTACTTCACAGACATTTTTAGCTGTAGTCCAGGAGTTAGGAGTCACTGGCTTTCTTGCAGAGCTATCCCATTTAAGCAGGGTAGGTTTATACCTAGTCTGTGAATATTCATGTCTCCTGAAAATAATAACAGTATTATTGTTGCTGAAATCTTCAGGGAAGCTAGCTGCCAGTGAGAGATTATTTAAAGCAGGTTCTCCCACCACCCCTCCCCAATGAAAATGCTCAGAAAAATCCTTGTAGACAGATAGGTGCAGGGTTTTTTTTTTTGGGTTTTTTTTTTTGTATTATTTTTTTTCTAAAGCCGTGTTTCCAAGGATAAAATCTTACTTGCAAAGATCCTTATTACATGTGCGTACCCTTAAGCTGCTGAGATGACACCACCACTTACAGGTGGTGGAGTGAAAGCAAGCAAAAGCACCAAACCCCTAAAGTCTCAAGTCACTGCAATCATCTTCAACTCCCAAATTGTCCTGGAAGGAGAATAGCATCGGATTTGTCTTAGGCTGTTTGGCCAAACTGGGGCACAGATGGGATAATGACTTTTACAAACAGCATTTTGATGAGAGGAGGGGAGAAGGAATCATATGTAAAATGCACAAAGGCTGCATAAACACACTGATGCCTGCAGCTGGAACAAACTAAAAAGATGTTTAATAATTTAGAACCAAGCAGGCAGGGCCTGTGCAGCTGTTGTGTGCAGGGGACCATGAAAGTCTTCCATTTGACAGCTGGCTCCATCTTTCCCCAGTTGCTACGTGAAGAAGCGAATGCAGATTTGGGATTAGCCAATCCCTGTTACCCCTGCCCATCTGCCACCAAGACCCCCAGCTCCGGCTCCTCTCGCCGGAGAAGCACAGACATAAAAAAGTCCACACTCTCCCAAACATATGTATGCATCAGTATCAGCCGTCAGCCGTTCGGAGGATCTGTTGACATGCCGCCAGTACATGGCTGCTGTCGTTTTTGCTGCAGGGCACATTTTGCATTTCACACATTTGCAGAAATACAAAATGCTGTTGGATGCAAACAATTCAGGGCCTAATTGGCTGAATTACTTCAATGTTACCTTGTGTCCCCCACCTGATTAACATAGCTCAGCTGGGAGGGCTGGGAAGGAAGGAGCAGAGAGGGATTTGGAGGGCAGGTGAAGCTGTGTTTGCCCATGAAAGCGAGATCCTTAGTGAAGTCCCAGCTGAGCCGGAGTGGGGCTGTGCCAGGCAGAGAGCTGCGAGCCGGGAGGGGAGATACCGAGGTGGCCACGGGCTCCCGCTTTCCAAGGCTTTCCTGATGCTTTACAAAAAAAAAAAAGACCCCCCCCCCAAAAAAAAATCCCCAAAAAACCAAACCAAACAGTAAGTCCAGAGAGGTCTGTCGGGGGGGACGGGTGGTGTTGGGCCAGCATCAGCCCCAGCTTGCCCCGACGGCGGCTGCTCGGTGCGGGAGCGTGTCTCGGAAATTGTAAACATATTTTAAAAATTTAAAGGCTTGCTAATCTTGACCCCATGTTAATACCAGAATAACAAAAAACCACAGAGGAACTAATAATCATTATTAGAGCCTATTCCAAAATTGCATTCTATTATTATTAATGAGGCAGATTAGCATTTTTTCTTATTCACAAGAATGTAAAGAGCTTGGGAAAGATGCAACTATTACAAAGCGAAGAATTTATTTATTTTTATTTAATGACAAAACACTCCAAAATGGATAAGGGTTCAGTGCTTATTTTATGTTGTTTTTTTTTTGTTTTGCGTTTTTTTTCTGTTTTGCTGAGAAATCATTTTATTTCTGTTGAATTTTGCACATAAATATTTACATGAGATTTGCATTTCCTCACAGCCTATTCATAATCATGTTTTGTATTGGGAATTTTTTTTTTTTTGGTTTTTTTCTTTTTTTTTTTTTTTTTTTTTTGGTCCTGTTTTGTTTTAAATAATACAGCTTATGGGAAAAAGATGAACTGGTTTGTTAAATGAGGCAATTGTCTTTCATGCTGATACAACCAGAGAAACACAGGAAATATACACCACGATTTTTAAAAATGGGATTGCTAACCCAAGTGCCTGCCTGTAAATCTTTTTCTAATAAGGCATCTCTACGTTTGCTTGTACTCAGGATGGTTTTTCCATCCCATTCCTTGGAGAAGAAAGAGGGGAAAAAGCATTTCCTATTGTCAGCGCTGCCATGCAGAGCAGCCCTCGCCGATGCCAGGCTGCCCAAGCCGTTACCAACATCGCTTCTCTCCAGCAGCTGGCTCTGTAATGCCGAAAGGGATGGGTTGTGGGTTTTTTTTCCTCCCTCTCTGCCTCTGATTACTGTGACCATAGTAAAAAGTCTAGACAAAACGGATGAAATCATCACCTTTTGAAAGATCTCATTACATCATGCTCTTTAAATTCCAAAATTCATGTTGCTGGCAGGATTGGCTTTTATATCTCCCCACCCTAGAGTGAAACAGCAGCCAGCATATGCCTGGGGATCTGGCTTTTGTGAGGTGGGGTCCTTGGTAGAGAATGGCAGTGAGAAGAGGGAGGAATAGGACAACATAGGTAAACAGTTTGGTGTTTATGGATTCTGACCAAGTTTTGTCCCATCCTACCCGTTTCAACCCTCATGCTCCCACCCACACCATCATCTCCCACTCCAGCTGGGATGGATGGGTGAGGATGAGGGGGATATGAGGAGCTCATTGATGAGGGTGACCTCTCCTCACCTCCCCTTTCCTTGTCAAATACTTAAAAGAGCGTTGTGGGGAGCTAATAAGGCAAGGCTTGGCTCTCCTCTACTTGGCATTGGCTTGCAGGGGTATTTGAACCACTCTGATGTGGATGGCTGCTTCACAGCCCTGAATATTCAGCTGCCATAGAAATGCTCTTTAGCTGACCCTAAATTTGTACCATAATGGCCTTTGGTGGCTAGACAGTTAATGCCAGAGGTGTGGTCCCTTGGGCTTACTTTTATTTATGTTTCAGGCCGGCTTCTTTTCTTAAAAGTGTGCACTTGTAAAATCCATTTTCCTTTCCCACCCCTCCCGACTGCGCTATAATTTTTATTCTTGCTTCATCAGCAGCCCTGAGATTTACAATTAAGCGCAAAAAACGGTGTTAAGGTTGTGACACGCACAAAAGCAAAGAGATTCAAAGTTAAGGGTGAAACTCTATCCTTAATTCACTCAGTGAGTGTTTGTTTTTAATTTTGATACTTCTTTTTCTTTTTAGGGGGAAACGAGAAGGAAAAGGGACCATAACCCTAGAGCCTGAGCATCTACTGGTGGTCGCTGGAGCCAGATCCAGGGCATCAAGCCACCGCGCGCTGCCGCTTCAAACCGGGCTGCCAAATTCCAGCGCACTCAGAGGATGACCCGCAGCAACCCCATTTCAGGCTTGGGTGTCTCTTTGGCAGAGGCTGCCAATTAGAGCAAGCAGTGCCAAATTATTTGGCAGATCTGTGCCACGGACAGACAGCCAGTCATAGATTTGCGCTGGTTTCCTTGAAGTAATTACCATGACAATAACACGAACTTGAATAAAGAAAACAATTTTTACGGCAGCGGGGAGAGGCGTGAGAAGAAGCGGATGGGGAGCTGGTGACAACTGATCCCGTTTCGCTGGTGAAATGTTGGATTTGGCCCATGACGTCAACCCCGTCGCTGGAATGGTGTCTGCTGCTGCCTTTGCATATGCTGAGCCCTCCAATGTCACCCGGTGCTCATGAGTTGGGCGGTTTGCTGTGGTGTTTGGTGTCAGAGGACACAAGTGCACAGTCAGCACCGCTTGACCTTGGTCTTTCCCACCCCTGTAAAGAGTGAGAACAGAAAAGGAACAAGAGAAAATATGTTGGTAGAGAGCTGCTGGTATAGACACACTCTGGGGAGAGTTGGGTGACTCCAGGGTGAGCTTTTGGGGTGGAGTGACCTAGAAATGGCCAAGTAGGGTATGAAGGGTCTGGAAGGAGGTGGTGCAGGAAGGGTGGCCTTTGGGGGTGCTGAGAACCTGATTTTTCTGCCTCGTACCATAGTCCTCTCCATGAAAGCCACGTCATGCTTTTGGCTACAGCAGTCTTGCAATGAAGGCAAAGCAACACCGTGTTGGCCATAGCTCCAGCACTGTATTGGCCATGGCTCCAGCACTACATTAGCCATGGTCCCAGCACCACACTGGCTATGGTCCCAGGGGCTCTACAGGATCTACACCATTAGTGGAGAGAATCTGGCCACACATTTGACCTCTATACAGGCATAGAGATGGATTCCCTTGGATGGGGCACGGCAGAAATCTCCTTCTGTTTGTATCTCTACAAGGATATTTAATTCTAACCCGAAACAAAGGCAGTTGGTGCACACTGCCTCTTGAACACGGCTGGGAAAAATAGTCTGTCAAGGGAAGTTTACTTCCTTTGTTAATAAAAAAGAAGAAAAAGAGTTTATGGATCTTATCCTGAATATGAATATTAAATAGACTAGTTGTAGGAATCCTGATTTTAATTTCCTATGTCTTTATTTGGAATTCTACTCCCTCTTGGAAAGGTGTCTACTTAAATATAGGGGGAAAGGGAATTTAATGAATTACAAAAAGGGTTATTTTACATGGAAAATGTGTATTCCTGGCTATTTCCATTTAAAGAACATGACATTAGTGTGGAAATTGCCCCTTATGAACAGGTCATTAATGTCAACTCTACTAAAACTGACATCACCTGCTACTATTTTAATTGTGTGTTTTACTAATGCTAACCATTTTCCTGACAATAGAACCCCCATAAGCTTAATGAATCTTTGCAGAATACATAAACCAAGGTCAATATGTAAGAAATGCTTCAAACGTTCAGAAACTCTCTCTGCAAAGCTGAAAGAAAAGTTTATTATTCTTTTGCATTCATAAGAATAAGAGCAAAAATAGAAATTGTACGCAATATGTTTTCCAGACCACAGTATATAAAAAGCTTTGATGCTTTTGGGAAATCTTTTCGATTAGCTACTATTTTATATGAAGAAAAGGACTTATTTAACCGGGTCACATTTCCAAGATTTATTCTTTATTTTCCAATACAAGTGGCATATTAAAAAAAATAAAAATCCTGAATGCTTCCTTAGTGTCATATGTAACAGTCACATTTTTTTCCCATGGTTTGGGGGGGTGAGGGGGGTGGGGGGGAGAGAGAAAATGAAATCCAGATTTGTAATTCCTAACAGGAGAAATTCGATCCTTTCCAATGTTTAAGTAATATTTCCTGTAAAACATACGAGGCCATCTGCAGAGCTGTTTCCAGACACATTTTGAAGTGGCAAGGGCAACTGAAAGAGACCCGAATGGAGGCTGGCATTTCACCTTTGGGAGATGGAGCATTAAAGGTTTCTAAAAAGCTGGTTCTACAATTTTACAAAGTATTCAAGCACTGCATAGTTCATAATTTGTTTAATTTACCTACCTTTTATAGGTACAGGGAGGGGGGGAAAATCCACTCTGTAAGAGACAGAATAAAAACCAAGACAGCTGTAAAAAGCTAATGTACAGCTATCAAGAATGCTTCGTGATTTTAGCTGATTGAAATTGTATTTTATTCTTTACAGGCCCCGTGCAAAGATTATAGGGAAATATTCACCTAGAAAAACTGTACAGAGTGAAACATATTTGGGTAGACAACAGAAACACCGAACCCTTTTTTGCTATTTAAGTCTATTATGGAATTTTGTTTTATTGTTGATCTCCAGGGTCACCTTATGAATTCGTGTTAGTAAAATGTTACGGCCTCACTATAATATTCACTTTGTGGAAGGGCCTGCATTTACCAAACCTCATCTGAGATCGAATATAAATGAGAAACTTGCATCTCTCTTCAAGGAATATATTTTACACTGTTTTCTCCTCCTTTTGAATTACAGACAGATTCTAAAATTGAATTCTCTTTCTTATGCCAGGATTCGGTAAAATGACTGAACCTCAGTCAGACTTACCTTTGATATATGTCTTAAATTTAAAATTTGCATCGTTCAAATAGTTAACTTCAGGGCCAGATTCTGCCCTCAGATGTGCATATTTGGGAACCCCATTACCTTTCCTGAAAATAATGTGATACTGTTTGGATGCACTCGAATGAGATACATTACAGTGCTACCTTCTGTCATTCCCTCGTAAAACTCAATATTTGCTGCAATTTTTATTTTGCTGGCTGGTGTAGCCCTTTTTATTCTGTCAGTACCAACTGGCCTGCTGGATATTTGTACCTGTCCTCTCACCTCTCTGCCTGTGCTGTTAAGATTAAGTAAGACGGGTAGGATATAGCGGTAAAGCCTATGAAATTTAAAAATGGTCATCCGCATTTGTGACCAGTTTAAATGTGTTTGCAAAGCAATTTCTGCACCTCAAAGGGCTTTGGTCAGAAGTAGGGTGCAGCTGTGGGTCCTTGCCCCACACACTCCCTCCTCGGAACCTCAGGTCTCCAGTAGCTTTTTGAGCAAAAAGTTTTCTGAGAATGGAAAATTCATTGCATTGTTTCCTCCAGTGTTTATATATTAATAAAATGAAGCTTATTTCAGTTTCCACACAGTGCTTCCAGCTCTTCTTTTCACCTGTGGGATGGATGAGCCCTCTACTATCCATTTTCTTGGCTTCACATGAGTACTTTTAGACTTCCTCTTTGTAGACACCAGAGGCAGAAGGATCCCACCAGGCGCCTGGTGATCCCTCTCACCCCATGGTCTAAATCCTGTGAGTTAATTTTGGGTTGAAGAGATATTCAGCTTCCCATGAATCATGGCTGTGAGTTATTACAGCCTTCCCCTGGCACTCTGCATGCTCTGCGGGTCAGGAAACCCCTTACCTAAGGAAAAAGTTTTTCACTGTGAGGGTGACAGAGCCTGGAAGAGGCTGCCCAAAGGGTTGTGGAATCTCCTTCTCTGGAGACATCTAAAACCCACCTGGATTCGTTCCTATATGACCTGCTCTAGGTGGACCTGCAGTGGCGGGGGGGGTTGGACTAGATGATCTTTTGAGGTTCCTTCCAACCCTTAATATTCTGTGAATCTATGAAAGGGACTCACTTCCCCTGCTCTCCTCAACTTGTTTTATTTCCTCTTGTTCGATCAGAATTTGTGACACAGAATTTCAAAGTTAACACAAAACGAGTGTGAGGATACGTAGGAAACCATTTTCCAGTTTAAGGGCTTTATTTTTTGCGGTATCTTGCCCATGTCACCAGCTGCTTTTGGCACGTGGTGCCACAGCATCGCGACTCTGCGCTCTGATCCCGTGTGAAGTCAGAAAGAGCTTTCAAAACTGTCACTTCCATTTCCTACCAAAAGCAAAACACTTCCTCCAAGGAAAGCACACATTACAGCTGAATTATAAATGAGGACTTGGTATTTTTGCACGGTACAAATCGGAGGCATTCTCCATATTGTTAGAATACCAATTTTATTTTCCTGGTGTGTAGTACCCAGTGCAGCGCAGCGTCCCCGGAGATATGGGCGTTCTCCGGAGATTACTTCAGCATTGCATTACTGCTATCACATATCCATTATATATACTCTTTCAGACAAGTGGAAATGTTTTCACAAAAACAATCTGGAATCTTGGCTTAAAACCCAAGCTTGCTGTCAAGGCAAACAGAGTAGCCTCAAAGAGGACTTATTTTTATTTTGTTCAGACAAGTATGTTGTTTCTGGATTATAATAAGGGAAAATATAGCAGCTATCAGTCTTCAGTTTATTTGACAAGCTTCCTCTGACAAACCTAGAGGAACAAGCTCTAGCCCTGCAAACTCGTTCTCATTCAGGTATTCCCCTTGGTCCCAGCACTTTTATTAGTGTGATTAAGGGCCACACACATGTTTACAAGACAGGAGTCATAGGATGGGATGATATATTTGCTTGGCTGTTACTTATTTTGCAAAGTTCTAAAAACCGTTACTGGTTTCAGCTCTTGTTGCTGTCAGCCAATGCTCAAAGAGCTTGTCCCATCACCTATCAAACAAGGTCAACGAGCAGGCCATAATCAGATGCCAAATAAACAAATGCAAACTTGAAATCAAGTGATTTACTGTCCATTTTCATTAAGTTCTATCCAAGGAAGCAAACACTTTATGCAGCACAAGGGACCTTTGGAAAGGGTCAGCTGCTGTGCTGCAGCAAGATGCAGTGTGATGGTTTTCACCCAAATGGGGTTTAATGACACCAAGCGTAAAGGGAAGGCTGCCTTCTGTGGGAGAAAAATGCGTGGTAAACAGAGCAGCATCCCCTCACCTTGCAGCGAATCCTCCTTTGTAAACTGTGTGGAGTTTTAATATTCATATGTTTACATTACTCTGAGTTTTCTCCTCTTTAGACTAGATTTTTTCCCTGTGCTACCAGCTAAAGAAAGTCTTGGGACACGGGAGATTCTAGCTGCATTACAAAACTCAGTCCATTTTAAAATTAAAATTTCAATTTGTTTAAGAATTCTGTCATGAAGCTGGTTTGCTCTCAAGTAGCAGGAGACCTTTACGTGGTGAGGTCTGGTCTCAATGGAAAATAAAGAGCTGTGCAAAGGTCAGACTGTCTTGTAATGCGGCCATGCCCTGTGGAGTCCTACAGGATGGAGGGACTGCAGCACCCTGACTGGGATTTGTCCCAGGATGAGTTATGGACATGTTTGAGGAGAATATTTGGGTTGGTTTGGGCTGGGGGGATTGTTATACAATGCTGCTGTAGAACAGAGCGTAGTACAACTAGGACCTGGCAACCATGGTGGGAGCTCTACTTACCGATTCTTGCCTGAAGCTTCTGGGTTTAGTCCATTAAATCCAGAAAAGTGTTTTCCTGGTGAGGCTCTGAAATGCCAGCTTACTCTTCTGCAGATTACTGGTCTCCTCACAGCTCTCTACTTCACACTGGTGAGGCTGAATCTCAAGTCCTGGGTGCCTTACTCTGAAGACATTGAGGGGCTGGAGTGCGGTCAGAGAAGGGCAATGTTGGGTCTGGAGCACAAGGGTGGTGAGGAGTGGCTGAGGGTCGTTCATCCTGGAGAAAAGGAGGCTCAGGGGAGACCTTCTGGCTCTCAACACCTCCCTGAACAGAAGTCAAGATGACAAGTGGTGGGACAAGAAGAAACAGCCTCAAGTTGTGCCAGGGGAGGCTTAGGTTGGACCTGAGGAAAAATTTCTTCCCTGAAAGGGTTGTCAAGGGCTGGCCAAGGATGCCCAGGGCAGTGGTGGAGTCCCTGTGATCCCTGGAGGGGTTTCAAAGCCATGGAGATGTGGTGCTGAGAAACATGGTTTATTGGTGACCTGGCAATGCTGGGTTAACAGTTGGACTTGATGATCTTAAAGGTGTTTTCCAACAAGAATGATTCTATGATTCTGTTATTGTATGTACAATGCTCTGAAAGCACTGTAAGTTTGTAGCAACAACTTGACCAGGGCTGGAGTTCTGTATTCAAATGCAATGGGAAAATACACATAAGCATCTCCACGCAATGTACAATAACCCTGTTACATGTAGGGAAGACAGTCTGGGGTTTGGGTCTATAAATCAGATTGACACGGTACTGGAGCACTGCTTGGGAAAGGCATGTCACTTGGAGGACACAAAATATTGAGCAACTTGAATTGTTTTTCCATGAAGCTTATCCCTTGATAGCACTTTCCTTTCTTATATCTCCTTAATACAGCATAATTTAAATGTTTTCTAGGCAGAGTTATGTTCATAATGCTTCTTTTCCAACATCATGTTGGCTGTATTGTGGATGTGCTGGCAAGAAGTCTCTGTTTGTTTCTTTGCCAGTTTGTAAGCCTCCCAGTTCAAAACAAGAATGCCTAGCTTAACCTATTCTGCAATTTTGCAAATAATTTCTACAAACAAATGGTTTGTCCACAGTTTTTCTATATTTGTTTTATAATTGTTCCATTCCCGTATTTCAGAAAATTTCCCAAATGAGGCTTAGCAAAAAAAATATTTTTTCCTCTCTTTTTTTTCCTAAAGGTTGCATAAATATTTCACATGCCTCTCCCTTTAATTAGATTATAACACTGGAAAGTGGCAAAGAGTTTTCTCTTTCCCCAAATTAGACATGAGAACCACAAACAAATTAATTTGTGTCTCAGGGTTTTGACTGGGCCTCTTGGCCTCCTTGAGCACTAACACAGGCACTCGTGACCCTCTGGATTTCAAACGCCTGAGGGTAAAAAGCAATTATAAAAACATGACTCTCCCAGATCAGCTTTCGAATCTGCCTTGTCTCTGTTTTATTGATGGGAGATTGAAGGAAGATTCAAATCAGCTACCCTTCAATTCTTTACCAGCAGCAAAATACAGAAATCATTAGCTTTTTCTCTGTAAATGACTTTGTCCTGCTTTATTATTCAAAACTGGCTCGGCATTTGACTTAAAAAGGCCATGTTGAATATTTATTCCTAGTTTTGGTACTTGTAAATAGTGCATAGCTTTGCTCCTTCTTTTCTTTTTCAAAATATTTTTTCATCCCAATTACAGCAGGAACTAATTAATGTGGGTATTTTTTTTGTAGTTAAAGGAGGCACACTGACTTAAATTAGGATGATCTTGCTCTCCTAGGTCTATTGTTGTTGTTAGGAAACCCCTACTGCACAACTGTTTCCAAAAGCATCCAAGGAAAATAATTCAATAGCTAGATGATTTCACTTGTGTGATTACTGGTGTTCTATTTACTAAGTGAGGGTGGGATGTAAACAAATCATCCTTAATAATTATCTATGCTCATGGTGAAAAATCTAATCAGTACCCAAAAATGGGTAGAGGGAAGAAGAGTATTTGGTTTAAAGTTTTTAAGGACAACAGAGAAATGCTCTAGGAGCACCCAGTATCAGAGTGGAAACTGAGCTGAGGTGAAATGATTCCTTTGAATTAGTTTGAATGTGCTGGAGGGAAGAAGTCTCTAACCTGCTGGAAGCTAAACACCCCACAGCCAGTCACCCACCACTTCCTCCTGCCCCCTCCCACCCACAACCTGTGGGATGAAAAGAAGAAAGGTGAGACCCGGGGGAGAGGAATGAGAAAAGGACAGTTTAATAAAACAACACAAAGACAGAATAAAACAACAGTACTAACAATAGCACTAATGAAATTATAGACAAAGTGAGTAACAGAATCCAGGGAGACTCTACCTGTGTCAGAGATACCAACTTTCCCTGCTCCAGCCACATGGAAAGAAGTTGAAAACAGAGACACCTACCTTAGCCCAGCCCACCCCCTATATAGGGATGTGACACAGTGTGGTATTGAAGATCCCATTGGCTGGTTTGGTTGTTTATCCCAGGTGTGGCCCCTCCCAGCTCCTTAGGCCAGCAGCTGGTGATAAGTAACCCAAACCCAACCCAGGACACCTGGGTACCCAGCAAGGATGGTATTTTGCTATTTGAATTTCAGTGGCACTTAAAAGCATTGGATGAAGGCTGTGCAGCTCCAGAAATGAAAGTGTGGTCTGAGAGAGTGCTTTTCTTGGCAGAAGCTGCTTATGAAGTCCTGGGCTAAATAAAATCCTTGGTTTTCAACCAACCCAATGTGAGACCTGGACGGTGACAGCTGAGTGTAGGAGGGAGGCTATGTGCCCATGCCAGGCTGAGCAGGCTCTACTTACTTCTCATTCTACTGGAATAACACACTGGTTTGACTTTGAGCTCAGTCCAAGTGGCGGCACAGTCCCCTTTATGAGCAGGTCACATTTCAGAGACACCAGATAAATATGAAGGACTCCAGGCATAAAGGTGGAGCTTCACAATTTATGTAGAAGTGAACACACCCTCTGGCCAACCTGTCGTCTTTCCAAATCCTCCTGGCTTGGTCCTGCAGATAAAAGCACTGCACAGCTCCGATGAGGGCTTGCTTAAATGATACAAGGCAGACATTTAATTTTAAGAAGCTGAAGCTTTATTTTTGGAATCCTAGAATGTGTACGGAATTTAAAAAGCCTAAAGCTATAATGTTTTACTGCTCCTTTGATAAAATTTATATTTAATCATATCTTAAAAATCGTTCTCATTCTGCCACTTGATGTTACCAACCAAGCGGAACCCATCAATGCAACGCTATCTATCAGCCCTTCTTTTATTTCATTCCCCTACCACTCCTTAATGGTACATAAGTTAATGAATTACAGTGGAATTTTGGTGGAGTACAAATTAAAATCGTGCTGGAACCAAAGGTGGGACTGTTACCTACAGGTTTTTTGTTACCTTGTTGGAACCAAAACAATGAATCTCGACCTATCTGCATTGCAAAACCTCCAACTCACAGACCAATCGGTGTCCTTTCTTTTGAAGCTGAGCTTTTCCCGAAGTTCGTGATGCTTGGGTTTTCTCTGTTGTCTTCAGATCTTCATCTAAAGTTTTTCATTAACAAATGAGATTTAGGAAACTCTTCTAGAAGAGGCAAGAGCATTGTGTGGGATAATTGGCAGCCTGGGCCAATGAGGATGAGCAATTCATTGGTAGCCTGGCTGAATTTTCAGTGATGCCCATTTGCTGCTGGCAGCTAGAAGATTATGCAGGGATTTGTGCAGTGAGATACCTGTCTCTTTATCAAATCTGTCTCTTTAAAACAGTAGTTAGACTAATTAAAGCCTCCGCTAAACTCTCCCTGCAGCTACACCTGTTGTAACGTTATTGGATATTTGTGTCTGGGGATAGACATTGGCCTTCGTCCCTGTGATGTTCCTGCTTCTCATGGCAAGAATGAGTTAAACGAGTTTCTCTCAATTTTAATTTTTTTTTTTTTTTTCAGAACTAGAAACATGTCCAGCAAAGTTGGTGGTCTCCATAAGAAATTCAAACTCTCTACTGACCAAGTGAAAACACACATGTGCATGTATCAGACATATACATAATCTTGGCTGAGAATCAGCATCAGTGACAATTTCACTCAGTGAAATCTTAATTTTGATCCCCGCTTTTAAAAATCATGTTTGTCTCAGGAATTTTACTTAGAAGACCTTTTAGCCTTTTAGTACCAGACTGATTTCTCAAGTTGTTAATAATTCTCTCTTACAGTATGAAGACACTCCATTTTTATTCTCATGTAAATTTGAATTTAAAATTCATATTTATTCAGATTCACATGCCAGAAGCTTTGTTTTGGTTTGGGGTTTTTTTCTCTTTTTTTTCTCAGAAGTATCCAGCATGTACCACTGCTGCTAAAAAGACACTGGACTAAATGGAGCACTGGCAACCGCACGTGCCAGTATCAGTCCTTTAAATAGAAATGATTTGTTCTTACTCTTGATAAACACATAAGTAAAAGTCTAGTCTTTTTCATTTCTGTCCTTTTCCTGGAGGACTAGGGGATCTCCCAGCGCTGTCTGTTCTTTTCCTCTGTGTTTTGCAGACAGGGGAATCATACGCAAGGCTCAGCGCCGCGTCCTCTGAAGAGGCAACATTAAAGTCAGCACTTGACTGCACTGAATTTTACAGGATTATTCTCCCACGTATCATATTGATATCTTTTAAGTGAATGGAGTAATTGAGGAATCTTCCTCTAAATTATTGACTGGGTGTCTAGAGAAGAGATGAATGAAAAATGTCTTTATCCTTGATAAAGATTTAGGTGAATTGAGTTAATCTTGTGGCTTATACTGTGGACCCTTTCCAGCATTATTTAGGGTGAGCCTTTCTGTGCTAAGCCTGTGGGGAGGCTGGAGGGGGGTGGGGTGGGGGGAAAAGATGAATGAGATTCTTAATTTTGGTGCTAGGGACCTGAGATGAGATTTTTCCATGTTTCTAAATAATTTTTCTATGAAATCAGGAGGCACAAGCAGGTGGAGGGAGTTGAAAAAAAAGGACATAATAACTTGGCATCATCCTGCCTCCCTGTTTGTGGTTGCTTAGCATTTTGCAATAATGCTTTAAGCAGAAAATTTTGGGGTGAGTAGTTGGAGGAGAGCCCTGTTGAGAAGCATTAGCACCAGCAGGAGCAGAGAGCCCCGGGAAGGTCCCGGGCAGGACAGCAGTGCCAGCATGTCAGCTTGGGGACATTTCTGGTCTGCATGTACCCAGCGGGATGTGTGCGCAGCTCAGATCTGCTGGGAGAGGCTAAAAGCATCTCAGCTCACTTCCAGGCTTATTTTTTGGACAGCCTGAATTTTTTCTGAAGGGGAAAAAAAAAAAAAAAAGGGAAAACATATAAATAGTTCTATATTTATAGGAAATGTTTAGAAGGAAGGAAGAAGCTGTGACAAGGTTTTCTTCTTCCAGTAATGTCTCCTTGCATCATGTCAGTAAAAGGAGACTTTAAATATCTGATTTTCTGTATACGTAAAATTATGTGATACAAATTTGATCACATTTGAAGGATTAAAGGATTTGATCTGCAGAATGCCTTTCTCTTCCTGAGCATGACAAATGGAAGCAATTTACAGATAGCTTCTGAATATTTTTCTGAAATTATTTTCCTGTTCTGTTTTGGTTTGGGTTTGTTTTGGTTTTGTTGTTGGGTTGTGTTGGTTTTTTTTACTCCCTCATCTCATGTGCCACTAGCGATCAGCACATTTTTAGATATTTAAGCAATTATAATGTCAATTTAGGGGCTTAAAAAAAGGATACTGAATCACCATTGGGTAGTCAAATTACTCATGACTGGTAAAAAAAATTAATAAAGTCAGGCCTGAAGGAACTGAGAAAGCAACTTTTCGCATTTAGCCTTCATAGTCCCTTGTTTTTTTCTGAGGTTTTGGACATCTTTGTATTTTTCACTATGTTACTTGTATTTCATCCCTAAACTTTCCTTTGCATGGCATAAAAATTAGTGTGTGCTATAGGAGTGCAGTCTCCTACACCTATTGTCAGTTTAATGCATTAATGATTTTGTTTACACATCTTCAAGGCCAAAAAAAGTGTCAGGATCTTTTCAAACCTCCAGGTTGTTATATTAAATTAAAATAAATATAGATTTTTACATTCCATCAATTTCTGGTTCTATGAAGGCTGTCCACTTTTTCACTTCTGCAAATTGATTAAATTTTCTATTTCATATCTGAGAGGACTCAGGAGATTTATGGACAGGATGCCTACCTTTGAAGAAGATCTCTCTCCTTTAACACACGCTTGCCGACTCCACTGGTCAGTCTTCAAGGTCATTAATGGTTGCAAATTGTCAGTCAAAGAAGGGCTAATGTTTTCATCCTCTTGCCTCTTTATGCTCTGGGTTTGGTTCCACCTGGGCTCAGGCAGACGTTCCCACACATCTGTGTTTTACAGACTTCAGCCACACTGTGTCCTTGTCCACGGCATTTACGTCGGTACCGGTGAAATGTGATAAATGAGCGTTTGCACACTGTAATAATTGTGTTTTTCTTCAGAGGACATTACAGAAAACCCGATTTTGTCAGCACATCCTAAAGTGGGTTTCCTGCTTAATAACAACAGCACCAGCAGCAGAGCTTAGAAATTCCCACTGCTGTGAAATACAGTAAGTTTTGTGATACAATGAATATATCAGAAATTTCCAAGTTAATTTTAACCTCTCAAATTGTTATTTTAATTTTTTTTTTTTTTTTTTTTCTTGAAAGCATCCAGATCTCAATGCTAAGAACAGATATCTTTTCAATCATGGTCAGGCTTTTTTCTTTCATTCACAGCACTAATTTGCTAGGAACTTTAAGTAGCAAGAGCTCTGTTCATTTGATGTAGGATTTTATTACCAAATAAGTCTTTGGAGTTTCAGTGATCATGGATAAAAACAAAGTGAACAAATAAAAATATTAATATTTATATATGTAGAATGATCTTCATGTCCTCTACTTTTTTAACTAATTGAAGAAGTTCATTTCAAATCAAGGATGTACAACGTCCATTTGGATTAAGCAGTTTCCTATAATCACAGGGGAATTCATGTAAAAGCAATAATTGTAAGCTACTTCACCACCTCATCAAAACAAATGGAAATAAAATATTTATTGCTTAAAGCTAACAATAAAAAAATGCTAACAGAAAAAGGAGGGAGAGATAATCCAAGAGTGTTTTTGCAAAGCCACTTTCACTTGATTTTTGGTGTAATTAGAGAACTAGTTTGCAGCACGGGGAAAACTGTGGGGCCAAGTGAACAGAGCTCAGTGGTACCAAAGTCCAAATCCCATCTCAAGAGCAGGGAGGTGACAGGACTGAGTGAGAGTGTGTGTGCACATGGTGGGGGGAAAAGGCATTGCTTGGGTGACCGAAAACTTTGGAAAACAACTTTTCGTCAGATAGAGAGATGTTTGTAACTCGGGCTTGTCTTTAGCTGATTTTTTTTTGTGACAGAAGGGAAAAAAACCAACACCAACACCCTTCATTAGCCTTGTAAATCCTGGCCCAGAAAACCCCAGGGAGCTCGCTCCCAAGAAAAGGAATCCTTTGCACAATAACAGCACATTTTCAATCAGTCCTCTTGATCCCTGCTCTTGCTTATTCCCAAGAATCTGCCAAGTCTGTTGAACTTCCTCAGAGTGACCCTCCCATTTAATTCATGGGCCATTTTGTATTTACAGAGAGGTCAATAAAAGCTTTCCAGAGCTGCAAACCTCTCTGTAATGGTTGTCCTGAGCAATACAGCCTGAAGAGCCCCAACAGGAAATTGGTAAAGCAGCAGCCAATTTCCTTTTGCTTTTTTACTGCCTTGTGGTGTTCCTGCTCTGTTCATATCCCCGCTGCTGAATTATTCTAGAAATGGTGGAATATATCCAGTGTCAGATATGGAGGAGAGCTCATATCATTCACAGAATTTTATGCAAGGTTAATCAAACATCAGATTTATTTAATTAATAATAATCGTTAGGTTGAAGCACTAGACCAGCGAGGAAATTTGGTTTCTGCTTCGACTTTGTTTCTATGTGACTTTGGTCCAACTATTTTACTGATTTTTTTGTTACCTTTGCTTAAAATGTGGGCAATATCTATGTATCTTCCAGGCTGAGGTTTATGGGTGCTTTGAAATCTTTTGGCAATGTGGTAATAGCCCTGAACTTCTGCTGTCTGCTCCCACATCTGAACATGGGAAAGAGTGAGGGGATGGCAATTATGATATATTTTAGGTTAATAAAGCTACTTCCCAATGGCTGCAACTGCACCGGCAATAACTCAGTGGAACAGACCTGCAAAGTGAAATTGTTGGTGCTGAGTACCAGATGTCCACAGTAAATGCGTTTCCAGGTTATTTACTTCAGGTGATGGTGAGCCTGGTTCTGCTGACTGCATGCCCCTCACTGGTTGGAATGCATCCTCTAGTTTAGTTTCACCCAAAAGAGATCCAGCTCGTGTGCTTCATGACAGCTGTGTGAAGCTAGCCACAGCAGGGGAGTGGGAACCCCTGGGAGATGGCCTTCAAAAGTGAGCTCCCAACCTGAGCTCAGTCAGTGGTGTGGATGCACAGAGGGATGTTCCTGTGCCTGCGCTCAGCAGTCACCTCACCCTCCATCCCAGGAGAAGAGCACAGAGCTCTAATTTAGATGCCTGGGCTGTCTGTGAAGTACCTGGGGAATGTTTAGCATCTTGGAAAGCCCCAGCTACCCATGACAGCAAAGGATCTGAGTGCCCAAAACGATCAATGGGAAATGCTGATGTTAGAGACACCTAATCCCACACCTCCCTCAGCCTTACTGGCGACTTTGTTTTAAGGTAGCTAGTTATGTGCAATCTCCCCCAAAATCAGAATAGAGGAAGGGAAGACTAAGCAGGTTCTGGTGATTGCTATGATAGTATTGGACAGGAGTCTGAGCAACCTGCTCTAGTTGCAGACATCTCTGCTCAATGTAGAGGGGTTGGACTAGATGAGCTTTAAAGATTCCTTCCAAACCAAACCATTCTAGGATTCTGTGATTCTATGATAATATAGTGATCACAACACAAAGTTTTACTCTCAGTTCCTGTAACTCTTCTGTATTTTCTTCAATGACTACTTAATGTAAAATGAACTTGGTCAGGTTCTCCTTTGTCTCAAGGAAGAGCCCTAATTGCTTGTAAGCTTTTATATCTAGTCATAAGGATGTCATTATTTCCTAAACAGTAGAACACTACCAGCACAAGGCACGTGCTTTCACCCCAAATAGCTGGGGAAAAAAAAGAATTGCTTGGGAACTTAGAAATTAGTCTTTGCTTCTTCCCTGGATGGTGTGAAACCTTTCAATACAGAACCTTTGTGTACCAGGATAGGTTCCTCCCAATCTGTGCCTAGGAAGGACAAATATGCCATTTTATGTTTTCCATCTGACTGTGACCTAAGTGCCTTCCAGGTATAGATTCCTGGATGGGGGCTTCTAGTTTGGGATGTCTTGACAAGATGTAGGGATTTAGCGTGGGTGCAAAGCTATATTTTAAATTACCCAAACTAGTATTTTAAGAGTTGAAGACACTTCAAGTCTAGGCAAGTGAACAGGGACTTATAAGCCTAAGATTTGGATGTGGCCACTGAATACATCCTAAGTTCTGCATCTGTGTCCATGTTATGTCGTTTTACTCAAGATGATGTCCTTGCTGTTGCTCAAGACATGGACATAGATCCCAGTGTTAAGGTGTCACTGATAACAATATTTCCTTACTCTAGTACAGTTTTCTCAGTTTCTTTGTCTTCAGACTACCACATTTTCCATATATTACATGGGACTAAAAAATCTTCTAAATTGAGATTATTAAAGAAAAAAAGCCACCAGGGGAGCAGTAGCATTTATATTAATTTTTCTCCATGTGCAGACAAAATTCAGGCTCATGTATGAAGTTTTCCTGCAGCACTCAAGGCCACCAGTCCTTTGGTTCTGACTTTTGAAGCCTGAGAACACAAATCTGAACAATCACACTTGTGATTCCCTGAATCTATTCACTTATGGAAAGAGACAAAACACAATCAAGGCTCTCATGTGGAGAAGACTGCAGTCGTAGACTCTAAAATGATCAGGTTACCCATCTTGTCTTGTATTATCTTTTGTGCTAGTTAAGTGTTGTTTCACAGCTGCAAAAATAACAGCGCTTCTGTATGAAATATTTTCCTTCATTTTGCCTCTTGGTCATAAAAAGTAATCTGATACTTTTTACTTGTAAAGTTGGGTTTTTTTTTTTTGTAGGTTTTAGCTCTTCTTTAAGTCTTCAGTCTCAAGGTTGATTTTTGTCAGTTAACCTCACACCTCAAATACAGATTTTCTCTTCAGGCTACCACTTTGATTCTTCTAGTCAATCCCAAATTTAGCAAAACTATGAATGTGCATATTCTTTTTTTTTTTTTTTCCCCCATAATTATTAAGTTTATCCTTTTTTTTTTTTCTTCTTCCCTTCAGGATCTTTCTGGCAAGGATTGTGCTCTCCTGGGTTTCAAGGCTGCAAGAATTACAATTCATTCAGAGTTCAAGCCTTTGTTTAAGACAATGTCCTCAGGGTTATGAGGTATGTTAAATGGCAGAAGAAAAACTACTGTTCTGGGTCTCCTGTTTGGCTGCACTGTGTCAAGTGTGTTGTGGAAAATCTACGCCTGTCTCACTTAGACGTTCAGACCTTGACTTCATAGAAGTCACTTCTACAACCCAGGCAGGGTTCCCTTTGACATTGGCCATGTTGAAACGTCAGGGTCTCACGAGCAACCATAAACATGGTGTAGCATTAGCACAACTCAGGGTCAGGTCCACTGTATATTAATTTTCCCTTTAAGGAAATGACTGGAGCATGACTCAAGCCCTCTGCTAATCCTGAACCTAAATGAGGCTGCAAAGGAATGCACAGGACCTCCCCACTGCTCTGGGTCTTGACATTGCGTGTGTGGTCTCTAATGATGCTACCAGGAAAATATATTTTTTTTTGCCCTGTTTTTTTTTTTTTGTTTGGTTTTTGTTTGGGTTTTTTTTTTGTTTTTTTTGTTTTTTGTTTTTTTTTATTTTTCCATCTAGGCTCCTTGTAGCTGAAAGACTTTGCAGAAGTAGTTTTTGATACCTGGAAAGAAGAAAGTTCTACCAAGTCAGCAGCTTGCTTACCTCATGGATTAACAGAGGACCATACCAAGTGATTGTCAGTTTTTAGGAGGCCCAACCATGCCTATCTCACACCACACATATGTCCCTATATCAGCAAAGGGTAGTTTGTGCAGGAGGGGTCAAACTGAGCCTGGAAGTGATATTTGCCAAATGTGGGGTCCCAGCTCCCAGGAGCACCCCCAGCCCATGGCTGAGGAGCCTCTAATGCTGGCTGACTCCTATCAGAGAAGTTAGGGCGTAGTGATCATCACATCTTGGTTTTCTAGGATGGATGGTCCTTTCCCATCTCTTTTTAAGGAAACATTCTGATATGGTATTTTCTCCTTTCATGGGAAATGTCAACATTTATGAAATGGGAGCAAACTGTTTAAATTTTTTATAGACTGAAAAGATTAAGCTTTGGCTAGCTCTAGTCAAAATTTCCCTGGTTCCCCATAAGCAAATGAATTTTAGTGAAAAAGCATAGTTGTCTGTAGAGCTGCACAAAGCAAGCCATCAGCTTGTTCCCTGCAGTCCTACCTTGTTACTTGGGTATGCATAGGAATCTGAGGTGTATCTTTACAGCTCCGTATTTCCGCGGCCTCCAGGATACTTTCTCTCATTTGCTATTTTATTTTGTTACCTGGATACAAGCTGTGAGTCTAGTGGCACTTTAAAAACCTACAGCTTGTATATGCTCCAGTTGCCGTTCTGATGAAGGAGATGAGATAAACTGGTGTTCCCATCTATTCATCTCAGGCACAATAAGAACAGATAAAGAAATGCAAAGAGCATTGCAAAACACTATTTATTACTATTTTCAATGGTGGTGAGTACTCCAAATGGATCACTGTACATCTGAACTTCCACACAGTTGATGCTGTTGGGACATCAGCAGACTGTATTTTCTCCATTCACTTCTGTATCTGAATCCTTAATAAAAAAAGAACACCCAGACTTAAGGTGGAATTTGTTTTAATCAAATATTTGCGTCTTATACTGAGGCTTTAAAATAATCACTGCCCAGTGGCAAGCGATACAACATGGCATACTGAAAAACATTTCCAAATTTGCTGGAATGCAATCACTGAGGAGTTCATTTTCTGCAAGGTCTTAAAATACAACCACGTAGTAAAAAGGAACTTTATTTCATTGTCTGGCTATTCCGCCAAGTCCCTTCCTTCCTGGAATGTTTATTACATCTAGTTTCATGTGGTCTGTAAATACATATAAATATATATGCACACATGCGTATATAGAAATACATTCTTCTATTACCTCAGAAGGCTGGGTGGGCTGCCAATTGCATCCTGTTTTTTTGGGGAATTGGTACTTGTGCTAGAATTTTAGCTACATGTGAAGATGTGACAAAACAAGTTCACTCTCCCTGTGAGAGGTTTGCCCTCCCTGATGTTGCTGGCTGAATCCAGATGATGTACCTTGTGACAATCAAAAAGCACTGATCTCTCTTTTTTTCCTAAATTATTTTTTCATTATATCTGTTGTCTGGTTTGTTTCTTTTTTTGGTGGGTGTGGTGTGTTTATTTTTTTAACAAAGAAAACACAATATTGACTTGATGATTCCAACGTAGCTGTCTGGCAGTGTTAATCGATGATCTCTGCTTGCTCATAACGTACTACCTGCGTTAGATCATGGTGACAAGGGCAGAACAAGCCCAGTGCAGCCTTGGTGTAAATGATCACTCTCCTAATCATTGTGAACTCCGGAGGAAATACTGCTTTCTGCATGTTAGAAACAAATCCATAACTGCTTCTCTTTCTCCTCTCCTCTCCTCTCCTCTCCTCTCCTCTCCTCTCCTCTCCTCTCCTCTCCTCTCCTCTCCTCTCCTCTCCTCTCCTCTCCCCTCCTCTCCTTCAATTTCCCTTCCCTTCCCTTCCCTTCCCTTCCCTTCCCTTCCCTTCCCTTCCCTTCCCTCTTTCACAACTTTTTCATCTCTCTAAAAACTGCACCCATCAAGATATGCTTTTGTCTTCCATAGTTAAATACTCAGATCTCTATTGTTCCCATGTTCTTAATGGTGGTTCCCTAAGATCCTTGCTTGTTATATCTGGAAATTGAATAAAAAATTCCTTTGTGCTGACAGCTTCATTGTGCTCCGTGTTCAAAATATCAAAGGATGAATGCTAAATGTTCATAATGCAAAGTGTCAAGAGTGCAATCTGGGATAATAGAATACATGTCTTGCAAACTTGCACTTTAATACGGCAAACTACTTGGTCAGCAAGCAAATTAATTCATTTATGGTTTGATATTATTGCAAGTAGTGGGTCAGCTTTTACAGGCAGCTCAGTCTGCTGCTGAATTTTGCTACCACACTGTATTTGGAGATTGCTACCATGAAAAAAACCACACCAAAAAAAAAGCACGTGTTCGCAGTTTAAGGGTATGATTTTGGTGACTACGATATATTAGTTCACTGTAGGGTTTTTCTTAATGTTTTTTTTTTTCCCCAGTGCATGTTCACTGTTCAAAGGGACTAAAAAACATTAGCTGTAATTATTTGGTTATCCTTTTAAAATACCAATTGTTGGACTGTATGAATCGATTGTGCAGATGTTGAAAACAAGAGCAGATGAATCCAGGAAAATGTTGTCCATGGTGTATTGTCTCCCACAGTTCCACAAAGAAACTTGAACATATTTTCTGGCAGAGCTGCTCATTTTCCCAGAGCAGATATTTGCAAGCCTACCTCTGTAGTTTGTGCATATCAAAATGAATGGTAAATATTAACCTCTGAGAGCTAGAATAATGTGAAAAATTACAAAAGTAAATGTTAGCAGAAATATCTGTTACCTGGGCAAAGAGAGAGACAGCACAGAAAGGATTTATGTTATTTTTTAAGTCTTGGCTCACACACGAAAGTTGTGAATCTTTCGATTGAAAGGAAAGTAAGGTCCAATTTTTCAAAAGCAGCCTTGAAGGTTTGTTTTTTAGAGTTCAGTGACCTGATTGAAAGAACAGCTATCTGTAAAAATAATTATGGAAGAGGAAAAAAAGAAAATACTGACATACTGTAAAAGTTACAACTGCAAACAGATTTTCATTCTCTTGTACAAAAAAAAATAAAAATAATAAGAATAAACTAACCCAAAACAAATGGATTAACAGATTTTACTGCTGTTTTTCTTAAAGGAAAAAAAAAAAGGAAATTTGGTAACCCTTTTGTGTTCATTGACTGTATCCTTGACTGATGCTACTTATGAAGAGTACAAGTCTGTAACTCAATATTTCATCTATTTGATACTGTCTTATCAATGGGTATATTGAGGTCCTTAGTCCTACCAGAATGGGGGCAAATAAGCAGTTGTTAAAACCAAGGCTTGTAAGTGTAAGAGTGGAAGTCCTTCCATAAAATTTGTTTGAGCAGAGGTGCGACAGCAATCCGTAATTTCTGGAGACAAGGTTCTGGCTTTTGGGCATGGTGCTCCTCTGAGTGGGACATCTCCTAGAGGAACACCAGTTACATCTCAGCCCGGGCTTTAGGTGCATTTAAACAAAAAGGGACGTCTATATTGCAGTGATCAAAGAGTTTCAGGTCCCTTATGGTTGGGATGCTTTTTTGTTTTCCTAAAAACATGACCAACATGAGCCCTGCTCCTTTGCTGCATCCTATGGCCACAAAGTACAAGGTCTCTGTGATGAAGCCCTTCTCAGCACGTTTCAAATTCCTAGGAGGCCAGAAAGAAAGTTGGAGATGAACTTGTAGCCCCATGACAGCAATGTCATCTACACCCGCTGCCTGTTCCTTCTTTACGGGCAATCTGGTGGTCTTCCTGCCACAGACCTCTCAGTGTCGTACATTTCCTTTGTGCCATCCCAGAAGCAGCATCAGCAAAAACACACTGGAAGATCACACTGGGCTGGCAGCCAATGCAGATTTACGTCTTCGGATTTTTTATTTTGTGAGCTGCCTTTGATTTAAAGACCGGCTTTTTATCACAGATGAGGTGTTGATCTAGGGACCAGGCCTTGGCAGTGGGCTCCTGCTGGCTGGCCCCTGGCAGGATATTTGGCCCAAACTCTGTTCGTGTGTTGTGTTTTTGCCTGTTTAAAATCCATTCGGTGCTCTCTTCTCCTTGGAAATTGCCACTGAGGGAGAGTTTTCGCTTGTTTATTTTCTCATAGATGGTGATTCACAACTTTTTGTGTGTGAGCCTTTGCTGGTAGGAGGTGACAAAGAATGGCAGCTCAGTGTTGCAGTAACACAGGGGTGTGGGTGCTGCCCAAATTAGGCGGTGATCAGGACAACCCCTAGAACAACCAGCAGTCAGATTGTGGTTCAAATTATTTTATACTTGTTTTGTGAGCGCTAATTACATCACCAGGTAATTTGCATTTGGAGAATAATTATACATTTACACCATTGGTTTGTGGCTGAAGTTCACAGAATCACAGAATTACAACATGGTCAGTGTTGGAAGGGACCTCTGCAGATCATCTGGTGCCACTCCTCTGCTCCAGCAGGGTCACCCAGAGCAGGGGGCCCAAGATTGCAGTGTCCAGGAAGGTTTGGCATCTCTCCAGACAAGGAGACTCCACAGCCTCTCTAGGCAGCCTGGCACAGGCTCTGACATCTTCACAGGAAAGATGTTTTTCCTCCTGTTCAGGTGGAAGTGCCTGGGTTCCAGTTAGCATCCATTTCCCTGTCACTGGGCACCACTGACCATCCTCTTGACCCCAACCCTTTAGCTGTTGATCATCAGTCTGCTCTTCTGCAGCTGCACAGCCCCAGGGCTCTCAACCTTTCCCAGGCACAGAGATGCTCCAGGCCCCTCAGCAGCTTTGCAGCCTCTGCTGGACTCTCTCCAGTAGTTCTTTGTCTCTCTTGAACTGGGGAGCTCAGAACTGGACACGATACTCCAGAGGTGGCCTCACTGGTGCTGAGTAGAGGAGGAGGAGAACCTCCCTTGATCTGCTGGCCACACTTTTCTGAATGCACCCCAGGAGGCTATTGGACTTCTTGTCCAGAAGGGCCCATTGCTGGCTCGTGGGCAACTTGTCCACCAGCTCTCCCAGGTCCTTCCCCGCAGGTCACTCCCTCCCCTGTACTGGTGCAGGGGGTTATTCCTCCCCAGGGGCAGGATACTGCACTTGCCCTTGTTGAACTCCAAGAGGTTCCTCTATGCCCAACTCTTCAGCCTGTCCAGGCCTTGCTGAATGACAGCACAGCTCTCCTCCCAGTTTTGTTGACGTCTGAGACGAAGTTAAAACTCGTTTTTTCCTTAACGTTATTTTACCCATGCAAATTCATCGTGGTAGCACTGAAACGAGAGCGCTAAGCAGCGACTGGCTTACAGCAGCTCCTCGCATTTGTCATTAACGCCTCCACATCTGCAAGCGTTCAAGCCGCCTTATGTCCCTGGCATTTGTTGCTCGGTTGTTGTTTGTCATTAACATTAATACTGTCTTTAGATGCACGTTCAGTGTTTAATATTAATCACTACGGTTTGTCTATTGACTTTCCCTTTTTGCTCGTTGCTGCGGGGTGCACAGAGGCCCTGAGCATGTCCTTCCCCGGCAGCCAGCGAGGCAGAAGGAGTGAATGAACTGCATTAGGAGCCCCCTGAGGAAGCAGCACGGCACTTAAAGGACAGAGATGCTCTTCAGGGGCAGCGGTGGGGAATCGTCGGGGTTTATGGGGGTTTGGCTGAGTTACGTGCAGCCGTTGTGCTGCCCGCACTCCCCAGCATGTCCTCCCCGTGCAGCCTGCCAGGGATGGGAGGGCACTTTCTGCATTAATTAGGAGGTAAAACTTTCCAGGGAAGAGGAGTTCGGGGTGAGATCACCTTAGGAGGTCCTGCTGATACAGCACGAGTGGGAAATGTTGTCCAACCCGACATGCTGGCTCTCCGAGCTTGGTCTGTAGAGGTGCAGGCTCTGGGTGGATCCAGATGATGGTAAATTCCTGGGTTACTTTTAGATAATTGGGAAATATGTTAGGAAAAAACCCGCAAGTTTTCAAACACTCGTCCTCTACCCTACTTCCATGTAGAGGTAAAAGTTTTGGAGTGACTTCAGCTCATTTAGCTGTCAGAGGACTGAATGACAACTCATTTAGTTGTCAGCACAGGCTAACGCGAGACATCAGGGTTGCTCTTTAGACAACGGAGATGTCATGTCACTGCCTTTTAGATGATCATACCTCGATTAAATCCATAATAAACCAAGATTCCTGACGATGGTTTTGGTTGTTAATTCACCTGGGATTATTTCTCAGGTGTGTGCCGGGTGGCCCTTGCCCTGGGATGCACAGGACACGCGTGGGGTCTCTGCCCCCACTGCCAGGACCAAATCTGCAGCCCTTGCTCCCATTCCAAAGATGGTTGCTGGAAGAATCACTGTTGACAGTGACTTCTACAAACCACAGGGAAAAGCCCAGTCGAGAGGTCTATTAAATACAGTTGAAACGACACCGCGCCAGATACATCATGAATATTTTAAAGTGGCTTCTTAAAATCAGGGATTGCCTACCGAAAGGCCATCATTAGTGCAGGGTTCATGAGAGCAGCAGCCTGCAACAAGTTATCAAGTTACGAACTAATTGAAATTGTATCTATTAAAATATCCTTTTTATATAAAACGGGGCATTCGAGGTTGTTAAATAGACTGGGGCTTGAAATGCAAGCTAATAAATATCTAATAAGTTACAGCACGTGTTTAAACTGATATAACATACAAGATACTGAGTAAATATTGTACTGTGTAATGTGAGTGGCCCTCGGACAGCCCTGGAAACAGGGGTGGGGAAACGTCTGGAACACTTTATCGTGTGTTTTTCCAGGTCTTCACACGCCGTGACCCCTTCTCGGTGTTGCTTCTCCTCTAAAAAGCCCATTACACAAAGCCCGCCTCTACCTGAGCTGAGCATCTGACTTTGTTTCACCAATTAATTCATTAACGAGCCCTCTGCCTGCCTTAGGTGGCTCAGATCCATTATCCTCATTTAATAGTTTAGCCTGAGGATGTCTTTCAATATAAATAATCTTCCACAATGCTTAGATAGCATAGTCGTGTTTCTTTTTATAGTAAATGGAAATTATCTGAAAGCGTTTGACCAGATTTTGAATCGTGTGGTGTACAGCAGACCAGATAGAGAATCTACCCCAATTTTTTTTTTTTTTTTTTTTTTAAATGGGGCATAAATTATCCCACCAGCACAATATCTCCCACACAGACAGAAATTCATCCAACACGTGTTCAAGTCATTTTCTCCCTGTGACTTTTAGCTGGCCACATAGACTTTTAAACTACCCTTGGTGCTTTAAATGTAGTTTTAAATTGCACCTAATATTTGGTAGGTAATTCTTTAAAGCTGTTAGCACCTATTCACAGGGTAAGTAGGGGGATTTTTCTTTTTCATGTGTGCCTTCTGGGATGTTAAAGGATCCAAGGCTGGGGATGCAATCTCAATCCAGACCTGATCTTTGCAGTTTCCTGCAAGGGTGAAATGGGAAAAGTAAAATATGACTTTATTAAAAATTGCTCAAAACACATCTTCCTTGTTAAATATGCAGAGCTATTCAAAAATATTACCTTTCTGGGAACAGTAACAATACTCTGATTGCCTGAGTTACTATTTCCAGTACTTGGTTTACTGCTGAGGAAAAATTAGGGCTTCAGGAGAACAAATTAATTCCGACATTTTCTGCAGATCAAAAAAGTGAACATCCTCTAATTGTGGAGGGGCGGGAGGCTTGTGTCATTTAAAGTGACGATAGGATTCACTTGCATTTGACCACATAATTAAAAGAAACAGGGGATGAAGTTAGTAAACACACCACTTTAGCAGTTAGAAAAGCCCAGGGCTAGTAGAGAATTAGTGGACTATATAACTTGTCATGAAGATATTCCTGTAAGTCACCAGCATCGAGGCAGAGACTGCAAGCAATGTGATCAGACCGTGTATAGTATAACTTTGTCCTTGGCACTCATGCTTACAGTATTTGCAATATTACAGTCTTTTATCTCACAAATTAAATTAACTTGGGATCACTTATAGTGATATGAAAGTCCATACATGTCTGAATCTTTTCCAGGAGGCTTTTACAAACTGCGTTTTCTACATAGGAATCATTCCACAACTCTCTCAGTGAAATTAATTCCACACGCTGTATCTGCTAATGAGAGTCCACCAAATATTTTGCTGTTGCACACACTCATTAGCTTGCTTTAATTTACAGGAAGCAATCAGCATCTGCCAAGCAGCTTGCGTACAGAAGATGCCTTTAGCATTTGGTGAATCTAAGTGTTTCTAATTCCTCCTCACCTCCAAAGCCCAGTCCCACTATTAGCATTAAGATTCCGGGAGAACAGTTGCAAGAGTACTCTAGCCCCTAACCAAAAACTCCTGTGTTTCTGCTAAATGATTGAAGAATATCTCGTAAATCATTTACCTCTTCCTGCTGCTAGTTTTCAGCTGATGGTGTTTACTCCATTTCCGACATGATGGCAAAGTTAAATTTTCATTTTGCTGAAAAAGGACAAAATACGGTGAGCCTTTTTGCTCGTTATTGCCTAATCTTTCCGGAACGAGCTGTTTCTCAATCCCATGCATCACAGATGTCCTGTCAGGGCTCATATACACTGAGTGAAGTATTTGCATCCCTGTGCCTGCTGATAGAGTGAGCATGTTTGTCTACAAAGTGCTTTTAAATGAACTAATACATGATTCATGTGGACTCCTTTGAGCAGAACACCAATCTGTCTGGACACAGTTTGCTGTAGGCTTGACAATAACATCATTTCTCTAGGTGAGACAGGTACAGCCAACCTCTGGAAACGCGGGGAGTGAGTGGTACCCGTGACCTGGCCCATCTGGACCGTACATTGGGTTACCTCACAGAGCAGGAACGTGCCCTGTGTTGGAGGTTGTGTTTGCGGTGCTCTTCACTGCCTCTCTCTTCAGATGCTTGTGACATGAGCTATGCACAATCCGTATCTGCTCAGTCATGCTTGAGCAGGAGAGGGTAGTGTACTACCTTTATTATTTATACAGGGATACAATAAGATTCTTTGCAGTCAAAGGGGGGGAAATAAAATTGATCCCAAGTATACTGTTTCCTATTGAACTAAATAGATTTTTAATCGAGTCTCTGCTCCTTTGGGTAATTGACTTAACAGTGTGGGCAAATTAATTTCAGATAAACTATAGCTGGGATTTTCCAAGGAGCATGAGGGTGCTAGGGAGTCAGCTCCAGTGGAGACAGAGCAGGGCAAATATCTTAATTCCTCTGTCTTTCCATTGCAGCCCAAATGTTTAGACCCAGAGCCGAATTCAGAAGCTTTCATGCAAGCAAAACTCCTACCGAAGTCAGTCAAAACACTGAGTCAGAAAAGACCACAGAAAACGGTTCAAAAAATTCCCACGTGCTCACAAATGCATTAGACACACATAACCTCCTCCCCACATTTAATAACCTAATCTAAATGTCACTCTTTGCAAGGCATTATTTTTTGAGTCTTTCTGCAATATTTGGCATGAGTACCTCATTTTGGACCTTATCTGCTTCTAAAAGCCATCAAAATGAGTTTATTTTCCAGTGACCCAACCAGAACCCTGCTCTAGTGGAGAAAAACTGCCGTGTAAAATTAGCATTGCTCTGCAGCTTCAAAATATGGACTTTGCTCTGCTCTAAAATAGATACCTCTGGTTGTATTGAAGCTCTTTCTACAAAACCTGTTGAAAAATCAGACAACTCTGAGCACTTTTAAATTCTATTTAAGTCATAAACAAGCACAAAAAAACTTAGCACCATGATTTGTAGCTAAGAGGTTCCTGAGGTGGTGTTCCTTTTCAGTTTTCCCCAATTCAGAGCTGCAGAGAGACAAGGAAAGCTGCATTCCCTTGTCCAGGCTGGCAGCAAAGCAAAGGCCAGAGGAGGAGCCCGAGGGCTGTATTTTTAGATCCATTGGCTTTTGTCTTCTTGAGACAGGCAACTTTATACATTTTACCCCCCCTTCCAATGTCAAACCTATTAAATTCTAAATCTTTTGCATAGGACAATGTACTTATACTAACATACAGACGAAAAAACTCCTTTCAGTATTTCTTAAGGAAATGAAAAATACACATTTAAAGAATCTGTAGCAGCTTTTCATTGCTGAAAAATTATATTCTGCAGATTGGATACAATAAAAACACCATAATTATTAAATAAAATCTACTGCATGGAAAAATCTTGCATTACGTATTTTGGTGCCGTAGTCATATAACTTCAGTAATTAAAGAGAAAAATCAACTAAACAATAATTAAAAGGAAATTATTCCTCGGTTGCCCGTTGCAACCATCATGAAATCAAGGAACGTGACAAATAGTACTCTGTATTATTTACATGTTGTGAATGAAAGGATCTACGTAATTTTTCTCCCCCAGATAAATCTTAATAAAAATATTTGCAGTGCTGTCCAATACAAAATGTCCTATTTTTCCTCTGTGCAGCTGTTTGCAGAACTGGTGAATTGAAAATATATTGGTCATATTTTCTCTGTTATTCCATTATATCCTGTTGACTTGGCTGGTCTTATTGCATACCCTGAGTTATCATCCAAAATTTTGGACTCTGGCTGGACATGGTGGAAAGGGCACAGCTGAAATGGTGATGAGTGCTGAATGCCACCATGGTCAGGGAAGTTTAATTTGGATTTCTGAGAATAAAAGATACAAACTGGAGACAAAGAGAATGAATTGAAAGAAAAAGAGATGCCATTGCCATCTGAAAAGCAGGCAACATTGTTCTGGTTTTGTAGCCAAAAGAGAAATGTATGATTAGAAGTTTATTTGAAATAGGAAATAATAGACCTCACTAAAATGATTTTTCTGAGTCCAGGTAAAAGCCTGTGTTCTTCTTTCAGGTTTCTCCAGCAATAAGGATGGAAGTCAGAGTAGATAAGGGAAACAGGGTTGTTTTTTTTTTTTTTTCCTTTGCTACTCCACTCTTCCTTGTTTGTTTATTTGCCTGGGATATCACAAACTAACACAGGGAATTATTTGGTTAATTATTTGGCTGTGTTTTCACGTGGAACAAGGGAGCCAACCTTTCTAGCAGAGCTTCCTGCCAACTCAAATATTTTTTCCTTTTTCCCAAAGAAGTATATTCCTATGATATTTAATAGTTTCTAGAAACTATCATGTAGAAGGAGGGAAGCGTTACCCACAAAAACTCTTGACTACTAAAGGGAATGTGGGATATTATCATAAATTTTTAAAATAAATATTAACCACATGGTTTAGCTGTTTTTCCTTCTTTTTCTTTGTAAGTAATATAAAATTAAACACTATTTTAACGGAGATTACTTTTTTTTCCCCTGTTGCTTAGCTCATTGCCCTCAAAACTTTGAACTCTACTTAGCTGTTAATTATTCTGCAGTGACAGACTCCTATTAGCTCTTCTTACTCTTTTCAACTATTAATTTTTATTTTTTTTTCCAAAACATAGCACCTGTTGAACGACATTACCCGCTGCTTTCTGATCCTTCCTTCAACGATGCTCTGTTGGTCAGACCAACCTCCTTGTCCTGGCAAAAGAGGATGCTGAATGACTGGATCGGATACTTGAGGCTGGTGAGAAATGAGCTGGGTCACTGAGGATAAATGGGGGCACTGCAAAAAGTACCTGAAGTGGAATGGAGCTCCTTTGTGCTCCCAGTTAACACCGATATTATTTCAGAGCAAGCCTGCTGAAATAAGGGGAGTTATCATGGCTTAACACCAGTGTAATTGAGAGCAGAATCTGGCCCCATGCTCTTGGCATGACTACTTTTTTGGCAGATTTGGCCACTAATGCTCTCCATGAGCTTTGAGCTTACATTTAATGGCATTATATTTATTTTAATATTTTTTTAAATAGCTAGTGTAAATTGATTCCACTGAAGGGGAAAAAAAAAAAAAAGCAAAAGCCCTTTACCTACCAGCATTCATTTGTATTTCAAATGGCCCATTACATTTTCACTAACAATCATTAGAGCTGTGCGAGCATATTGAAGCTTGGTCTTGGACTGAAACTGCAAAAACTGCCAGCTCTGGATTTTTTAATTTTTTTTTTTTTTCAATGCTGAAAATAGCACTAGAAAAGGGCTTTTTTTATTATAATACATGACTATATAACCTGAAACACAGTTAAGCTGCAGCCAAGAAATATGCTACATTATTTTTTTTAGGTCCTCCAGTGGAAAATATGGGCATAACTTGGATCAAATCTGATAAGCTGATCAATATATTAATACTAAATCTTTCAGATTTAGCCAGAGCAACTGACTGCAATTTCAGTTTCTAGTCAAAGAAGCCTGACAAGCAGTTGGTTCAAAACTTTGAGAAGACATAAGCAGAGAAAACAATTCAAGCATGAAAAAAGGGTAAAAAAAAAAAACCCCAACCACCTTACAAGGATTTCCACTTATGCCTGGTGATAATCCTAAATACAAAACGCGGGATGTAACTGTCACAGATAAAAGAACACCACACAGCCCTGATGTCTGTGTCAGATGGTTCTGGAGCAGGGTGGAAAGGCTGGGTAGGAATCACATATTTTAGAGACAAGAGTGGAAAGGAGATGGAGCACCAGGTGCTGGACCTGCTGAGCGTTAGGTCCCATGGATTGTCCCAACAGTTCTCACCACCAAGGCCAGCTGGGGCCTCTCTCCAGAGCTTGGGATGATGCACTGCTCCTTCATCTTGCAGGAAACAGGGCTTATTTCTTGGGGAGAGTGCAGACCAGTTCTATCTCCCTGTTGCCCATATGTCTTAACAGAGGTTGGGGCATCCCCTGCTCTGCTGGCAAGTTCTTGCATACTGTTACTCTTAACTCTTATAATTGTTATATTAATTCAAAAAAGCAAGAACATTAATACAGATATTTACCCTCCTACCGTCCACAGAAGTTTTGCTGCTTTCCCTGAACACAGTAATAAGGTGACTGAATAAAGCAACACATGGAAGTATGTTTAGCAGCTTGGATCAACTAGTAACCTAAAGGCATTTGCAATATCCACTTGAGATGGCTAAATATGTTGTCATACACTAGGACAAATCTATATAAGGCCTAACAGTTTAGTCCAGGTGCAACTTGGTGTTATCTGCACAAGCCTACTAGTAGAACCATGGTGAACTTGAAGATACAAAGAAAGTTTTTTTCTTTGTTGACTTAATTCTGCCAACCCCCACCACTGCCCCTGTCCAGGCTCTCTTCCTCGCTGTCTGCTTTTTGTCTTCATTACCTACATGTCCATTTACAGGATCTCTAATTAACCTTCTGGTCTGCTTGTCTACCTTCCCCCCACACCCTGTAATACCGGACAAAGAATACATTACAATATGACCATTGGGTTTTGTTCTGTATTTTTTTTCCCAGAGAATAATCTCTGATCCCTTGTACTGAACTGCTCCATCTACCTATTACTGGGCCAATTCAAGTCATTTTGAGCTGTATCACTCTTGCTGATATTTTCTCATTGCGAGCCTCCTCCCATGCTGTGCCACTGGCAGGTCCCATCCTTTCACATGACTTCTTCCAGGTCATTGATACTTAGAGTGAATAGTGCTGTCCTGACATTGATCTTCTTGTGCTCCAGTAGTCACTAAGAACACACAATATTAGGTTATAGCATTGATTTCATGGATTTCAATTTTTTTTTTCCCAATCATGTTCTTGTTAAGCACCTTGTAAAATACATCATGTCACATGCTCATCTCTTCAGTTTCATGGCAAAATGAATCCCATGCAGACAATCACTTTCATACTGGGAAAATTCATCGTCCCCAGTACCGAGGAGTGAGCAGCATTTAATTCAGAGTCTCACCCTCCGGGAAAACCGAGGTTGGCCTCCAGCATCCAGTACAGTATTTCAAATTATCATAATTCGTGAACAACTGGACAAGCTGGCTACTGAAAATGGGTATCTGATCTAATAAAAACCTAGTAAAACTTTCAAAGTCACTCTCATGCTCTCAGGGGAGTATCATGCAATCCCTGGCACCACGGCAAAAGCCCATCTCCTTCCAGCTAATCTGCTGTGAAAGGAAGGTGCAGACAGAGCCTAAACGCCTTTTCATGTCCTCACCAGCGAGCTGGGTTTTTTTTGGATGAACTCTGGGCACTTTTGGTAGGCACAGAAGTCACTAATCATACTTTTCAAAGTAGCTGTAACTGTGGTTTGATGAGAGAGGAGATAATGTGGCCGTGAGGCTTAGCATGTATAAACACACACACAATTTCATTAAGTGCTCTTCCTAATTATTTTATATATTAATGTGCTGCTGTCACTGCTTGCTAGATAGTCTTCCACGTGGAAGAGTTAAAAAGACATCAAAGCCAATCTGGCTGCTTCCTTCAACATACAGTTGAAGAGGGTCCATTTTCACAAGACAGCAGGACCTCTACATACAGTTTAGTAAAACAGAAGTGGCAAGCAGATGTCTGTCTTGTTGATATAATTGATATTTGTAAAACAACTGCTTAAAAAAAAAGGTGCACTTCAAAATGCAGTGGTTACAGTAGGTAGGAGACTTGTGTATGTTTACTTGAAAAGCTGCTCAACTTGGTTTTGGTGCCACTTAACAGAGAAGCAAGACATAGCAGTTAGAAAAGTGGTGATAATTTTTCTTTTTGCCAAGAAACCAAGCTCAGCAATGGTAAAGTTTTCATGTTCAAAGCATTCACTGTTCTTGTTTATGAGATGAATTCAAACATTTCCGACTCTTAATAGATTTGGTCACCACCAAAATATATAATCATAGAATGGTTTGGGTTGGCAGTGACCTCAAAGATCACCCAGTTCCAACCCCCCTGCCATAGGCAGGGACACCTCCCAGGTTGGGCAAGGCCCTATCCAACCTGGTCTTGAACACACTTAGTGATGGAGCATCCACAACTTCCCTAGGCAACCTGTTCTAGTGTCTCACCACCCTAACATTTGTGTTGTCTTGATCCCACACAGTCCAGTATACAGAACAGCAGTTGGGTGGGCACACAGATCTGCTTGTATAATCAACACCAAAGAGTTGGGTGCAAAGATGCTTGTCTCCCTTAATGTCACATAAATTTGGGGTTATTGTATTTAAGTCAAGAGAATTGTAGTGTCTGGAGACAAAATACAACCATCTGACTCTTCCTCCATCCAAGCTTATAATATCCTCTGATAAAGCTGAGGTCCAGAGCTGTGAAATTAGGTCTGATTTCAGGGGAGGGGGGGAGATGCAGGACCCAGCAGAAATAAATACCTTCGTTATTCTTTCTCAACCTTCACAATACCGAGCAAAATATTTTAAAAAACATTTTTGTGTCATGATGGATGTAAAGCATTTGAAAGTTTTATTGAGCTTTACTCTAGTGCAAATCTTAAAAATACTATAGAAATTATATCAAGATGTTCAGTAAGGTGCCATGCAGTATTATAAGTAAATGTAAAATTGATTTCGTATTGGAAATAGATGCTAGGCAGATTTTGCATATGAAGAGCAATGAAATTACATTTATTGCTGTTTTGTTGCTTTTTTTTTCCTAAAAAATAAAAAAAAGCACTTCAGCTCAGGTAATAATTGTACAGTCTATTATAATGATCCCAGGAGGTGCTTAACAGTACTGCTATTCTAAGTTTTTACACTTTTATTTTTCATTTGAAGAAAAACTTGTCACAATAAAAGTGATGCATTAACAGAACATCACTTCCTTCTCTTTTCTTTATTATGCATATTTAGATTATTTCCATGAAATTGCTTATCAAATCCCATAGGCCTTTAAAGATAAGTGAACAGTTACCCATTTGTGTTAACTCTGGGATATTGTGCAAGAATTTGTGATGGGACAATGAGAAGATAAAATGCTCTCTGAGATTAATATCTTCCTCTCTTTGCATCGAAGGGCCAGGTTTTTAAAGCTCTGTAAGGATCGAATGATCAGTGCCTCGTGGGGTATTCAAGGCAGCTGGATTGTCACAACAGGAATCAGATTCTCAGAGGGTCAAGAACTGCCATTAGTTTGTCTATCCATATTTATAGGTGTTTAAATACTTGGAAAAATCTGACTGAGGTTTTAAAGTGCTGTTGTTTTTCAGCAGATAGACTCATTGTAACTGCACCCCTTGTTTTGGGGGTATAAAAGTTTGATTTCACACACTACTTTGATTTTTCTTCCTTAGAATCACAGAATCGTTTTGTTTGGAAAAGACCTTTAAGGTCTTCAAGTCCAACAATTAACCCAGCACTGCCAGGGCACCACTAAACCATGTCCACATCTCCATGGCTTGGAAACCCCTCCAGGGATCACGGGGACTCCACCACTGCCCTGGGCAGCCTGGGACAGCACATAACAACATTGACACATTACAAAATACATCTCCATCACAGGGTGATTAAAGATACTCTTACCACCCCTTCTTTTCTCCAAGCAAACAGAGGCTTTTCCACATTTCACCAAACATTTTTCTGGTTAGGTTCACGTTTCTATCATTTCTGGGCTGTCACTCAGTTTGATATCACGCTCACAGGGGCCCTGAAGAGAGCACAGCATTGGAAAGCATCGTGTCCTGGCCCTTGACACGAACCTGAGTGACCCATGACTCTAATGTTGATCAAGGTCATGGAAAAAAAATATGCCTGGTGAATAAATGAACCCAGAGTGGGATGACAGTGACATTTAGGATGTAGTTGCAGTCCCTAAAATTGAGCTTGCCATTGACTCCTGTTCCCTCTACTCAGCCCTAGTGAGGCCATATTTGGAATCTTGTGTCCAGTTCTGGGCTCCCCATTTCAAGAGAGACAAGAAACTACTGGAGAGAGTCCAGCAGGCGTTACAAAGACGTCGAAGGGACTGTGTGACAAGGAAAGGCTGAGAGACCTGGGGCTGTTTAACATGGAAAAAAGACAAAACTGAGAGGGATTCTCAGTGCTGATCAATTGCTAAAAGGCAGGGGTCAAAAGGATGGGGCCAGACTCTTGTCAGTGGTGCTCAGTGACAGGTCAGGAGCCAACAGGCACAAACTTGAACCCAGGAGGTTCCATCTGCATGGAAGGAAAAAATTCTTTGCTGTGAGTGTCAGAGCCTGGCCCAGGCTGCCCAGAGAAGTTGTGGAGTCTCCTGCTCTGGAGAGATTTCCAACCTGACAGGACAAACTCATGGGCAACCTGCTCTGGGTGACCCTGCTGCAGCAGGGGGTTTGGACCAGATGATCTCCAGAGGTCTCTTCCAACCCCCACCAGTCTGATTCTCTGAGGCTGTTCCCGGGGACAGTGCACATCGAGGTGGCCACGATCACTGGGATGGAGATGAGCGGTGAAGCGTCGGCTCGTGCCAGTCACAGCACATTGGGCAATGTTCAAGGCTGTCAGCTCGGCTGTGCCCAGCCCTTCCAGGATGAGCGAGCAGGGCGCGTCTACAAGCGCGCATTAAAGATTTAGAGGAAGGCATGCTGCCGTTCGCCTGCTGCCGCCGTCGTAGCACCAACTTTGAACACGCTTTGCCCCAAGACTCTCTCGCGGCACTGGACTGTGTCAGCAAGTGGTGCCAGCTGAACTCATGCAGTAAAGAAGAGTGATTATACATCCTGTATGTAATCACGGAACATATGTTGGAATGGCACATGAAATCTGGGCACACTTTACCCATGTAGTAAAGACCAGGAAAATTATGAACAAGCTACAGAAGGAAAACAACTTGCCAAAATTTCCCAAACCAAGCAGGAGGTTCCAGCGAGCTGGAACTCCACACGGTATATTCTTGAGGGGGTTTTGGAACAGAAACCTGGACATGTCTATAGCATGTTGGCAATGCTCATGATATAAAGAGCAGATGTCCTCACCTCCACCCACACGATTATGGCTGCCAGTTTTTCTAATATCTTCTGCCTGATGAACTGTCCAGTTGCAAGAATTTAGGCAGAAAAATATAAATGGTGTTTCTGAATCAGGGATGTTTTACTAGATGCTAACCTCCCAGAACTGCATAATAAGGCAGCGCCAGTCAAGGGAAAAAGAGAAAGCAAACCAAACCATGATTTGTGTTCAGGAGGCAATTTAGATTGTTAGACATTAGATAAATAGAGATATTTTTAAAAAGGAAATTTCTGAAAGCTTATAATTCTTAAAAATTATTAAGGAGTTCAGAGAATAAGAGGGGAAATACCTGCTTCAAGATAAGAGAAAAAGCAGCTTGAAAAGCATTAGAAAAAAAGGGAATTACAGTACAAGTTATTTTCTAGATAGAAATGGTAGAACAATGGTCAATAGGCAGAAAAGATGAGAAAATTTAACAAATATTCTCATTTTATAATGCAGAAGAGAGTCAATTTTAACATTCCTACTGCAGAATGAGGATCAAACTTTTCACGTCGATCACAAATCAGCACAATGGGAAACAATAGCTAGTAACAATAGTGCCAGGTGAAATGCTGGCCTGGAAACCAAACTATTCAATTAACAAAGCACTAATGGGGGGGAACCCCATGGCTGCCCATCGGCGTGGTTATCGCTGCTCCGTGACTTGGTAATCAGCACATGGTTATGAATCCAGTCACTGAACAAGCCCCAGATTATCGACTGGAACCAGGACTTACCATCATTTGGCAGGTTTCTCAGCATGGTTCAATTTATCGTGCATATCCACAACCTGGAAGAAGACATCAAATTATCGATGAATAGGGTACCAGTGTATGAGGGTGTCAGACAGGGAGCAGGACAGGGCATTGAAGGCAATAAGTGAAGGACACCCCAGTCATCAAGGGGGACAAGGATCCGCCCCTGGGCTCCCCACATGACACAGCAGCTGGAAAGGGATGCTCTGGGGTACCAGACAGGGTGGTTATATGGACCTAGTTATTTTACTTCATTACTGGGCACACCTGGCTGCTTAGGGCTGGCACAGGCTGCTGCCCACAAAGGCTGTGGTTCAGCAGAAGAGCTTTCTGAGGGAAAAACAGGCTAATGATTAATGAACATATAGCTTATAGGAAAGGATTTCATGGTTTGGTTTATTTAGCTTATCAAAGGGAAGGTTAAGGATGATTTGACCATGGCCTATACACACCCACCTGATGAAGTGAACTTTAATAATGGGCACTTTCATCTATCAGACAAAGATATAACAAGGTCAGTGGCTGGAAATAAATTCAGAAGGGTAATTAAGGTACATGTTTTTTAATGTTGAGAGTGATGAGCTGACACAAGAGCATACTAGGAAGCATGTCAAGTTCTCTAACTTTAATTATTTTTAAGAGGTGTTGTTTTGCTCAAAAACATATTTTTCTAATTCAGGCTTCTCAGGGAAATTCAATGCTGAGGCCAAACTGCCCAATCACAGTCAGTCCTTCTGGCTTTGCAATTTATAAATCTGGTAGTGTGAAAAAGGACACATTGCCAGTAAACCAGTGTTCACAGCTCATGCTGAAAATAATAAAAAAAACCCCAAACAGTAACAGCTATTATTTGTTACCAAAGCATATTTATAAATACAAAATAAGTCTGCACCCTGGCAGACGTGCTGGCAGGAAGCTCAGTGTTAGCACTGCTCCCAGGGCCCTCCCCATAGACGCTGTGGCTGGAAGCTTGGGCAGCCAAAAGCATCCTGCCCATGTTCCTTTTGCATTCTGAGGCCATCCTGCAGCACTGCCCCTGCCTCCCCCTTTTGCAAAACTCCCAACATCTTGGATGAAAAAATGAAAATTGCACGTGATCCAGCTGGTGACTTCCCTGGTGTGACATTGCACTGGCTGGGGAGACAAATGTCCCCTGGGAAGGGTGGATGAAGCAACTGAAATGGTGTGAGGTAGGAAGGAGGTAGCTGAAATATTATCACCTTGTCCCAGATCAGAACCAGAGATGAAGACAAGTGCATCTCTTGCCTTCTGAGTGAGCCTCTCCCCAGGCTACCCTGGAGCAGCCCAAATTACAGCCCTGCGTGGCCCCTTTTCAACGCATGACATTAGTCGGGTAATTTGCCTTCACTTTATTGGCTTAGCTTAATTAAACTTCAGTTATCACTTTCCTTACAATTAAAGATTTATTTTTACTACTGGAATAAATAAAATAATGGGGGCACTGGGAGCCAATGGAAACAGCAGCAGGGAAGGTCCTTCTCAATTAAATTTCTTAGCTTAAATTTTGTGTTCTGCAAAACAAATCAAGCTGGGGGTTGGTTCTGGTTTGCAGCCACTGGATTTCCAATAAACCAACTCTTATTATATTGTACAAAAAGAGAGGCATGGGCAGAAAGTTGTCATGAAAAAGCATGGCTCCTGTTGAATGAAATAATTAAGAATACATGAGAATGAGATTTCTAAAAAGCACAGTTATAAAAGAAAGGATTGTACAACTTCTGTGTCAAGTTTATCAAGGCACTCTTGCAGCATATAACCTATGTAAATAGCACCAATAAAAATATACCAATTTCCATCTCTATTTTGATTACCTTACAGTGAGTACAGAATATAATAAACTCCCAGTTCTATAATGAATTCGAATAAACAAACAACTACTCGAATCCCCAAGCAGGCCTTCCCTAAACGAAACTGAGAATAATTTGGGGATATAAACTCTCACTGTGTTATTTGGAAATGCACGTTACGTTAGCATCGTTTGGTTTTGCTGGTGTTATAGGTATGATATTGGTTTCTGATGAATAGCTGAAAACAACTGTCAATTGGTAAGTAAGGGAGTGCAAGGGTTTGGGGTTTTTTTTTCCTGTGGTGCAAAGGAAGGTCATTTGCATCTTTATCCCATTAATTTTTTTTCCCTTTAAAATAGGTAAAAAGGAAAAGAGAAAAAAAAAAAGAAAACAGTTTCTGAGTCAAAATGTTTTTGCCCAGTGGAGTTCCGGTAATAAAGAGTAAAAATGCAGGAGATAATTGTTAACACTTTGCAGAAGTGCCCCTGTAGCTCTTGGCGGGGAGCTCGTCTGCTCAGCCCCAGGGGACCGTGCTGGGGGCTCCGCGCCGCTCAGCATCTCAACAAAGAACTAGAGCCGGTGATGCTGGGCATGGAGATACCTTCTCCTATACATTCTGATGTGTCCTGAGCAGCCTTTATAGATTACCCAGTGTTTAAGAGGACAAATCACAGCCGAGGAGGGTCTATTTACCTTGCATTAGGCGCCAAAAGCCTGTAGGGGGAGATTTCTTATTACTCTTTAAAGTAAGTGAAGTGGCAGAAGGATTGTAATGCTTATGGGTATTATTTCTTGCTGGAGGTTTCCCTTCTTTAAAGGCTCCAGCCTTTAAATTAGATGAAAAGACCAGATGCAGCTGCAAAATTAAATCTGAATAGATTTTTTTCGTACATCTAGTACTTAATATAAAGATATAATATTAAGTTCTCATCTAAATTAGAAGCTGTAATTGTTTAGGAGTGAGGTACTTGTGGTGATTTCCAGGCTTTAAACCTATATAAGCTGCAGGGAAAAAGACCCGAGACCCTTTTCTGTCCCTGGGCTGGCCCAAAGAAGAAAGACAAAGAGAAAGGCTGAGAGAATTGGGGGGGTGTTCAACCTGGAGAAGAGAAGGCTACAGGGAGACCTTTTTGTGGCATTTCGGGACTTCAAGGGGCCTGTCAGAAAGATGGGGACAGACTTTTGAGCAGGGCCTGTTGGGTTTAACCTAAAAGAGGGAGATTTGGACTGGAGAAAAGGAAGAAATTTTTGACACTGAGGGTGGTTAGACCTTGACCCAGGTGGTCCAGAGAGGTTGTCAATGCCCAATCCCAGGCACCGTTGCAGATGAGGTTGGCCAGGTCTCTGAGCAACCTGCTCGAGTTGCAGTGTCCCTGCTCAGTGCAGGGGATCAGACTAGATGACCTTGAAAGGTCCTTTCCAACCCAAACTATTCTGTGATTCAATGATTCAAAGCAGCAGCCAGTCCTTAGGCACTATGCATTGAGATCATGGTCCTTGAATGCCATGTGCTGGTGTAACTCAACCTCTTGAAGAAAGGAAAGAGGTGATGCGAAGGGCAGAATTTCCCCAGAGTTGTACCCTGAGTGGGTGCTGTCACTGCACAAATGCCCTGGAGCTAAATTTGCTAGAGGCCAACTGAACAGGTAAGAGGATTTTGGAAAGAAATGCAACATTTTGCATGTCAGCTGGAGTACCAGCATAGGAGAGAGGTTGATGGAGGCAACCACACTGCTGTTGGGCTCTGCCTGCTTCTGTGGCCCTTCCCAGGGGAGCAGGGAGTCTTATTCCTTCGGTCAGCCATGTCCTCTGCTCTGAGGACATGCTGCCTGTCTGCATGAACCAGACCTACTGGAGTCTATTTTGGTGCTACCAACATTTCTTTCTGTCCCAAGCGCTGCTGTTATCTGTGTCACTTCAGGAAATACCCCTGTTCTCCAAGGCACTTGTATGCACAAATTAACCTAACAAAGGAGGTGATTTTGTAGCATATTGGAGTCAATTCTGTTTTAAAGTGACACCCAGTACTAGTGACTGAGGATTTTACATTAGAAACCTGAGAAGAAAAACACCATAGATCAAGGCATTTTTTAAATATTAAGTGTACAGATTTCTTCTCTCATAGCCATAATTTTCTACACATGACCCAAAGCCTTGAGTTTTCAGATATCCATGGACAAATTTAACTTCACACATACAATGGGTCCCCATATAGCAATGGGATTTAAAACCCTGTTGTTAGCAGAAATGAGGTGCTAAAAAAACCCCAAACAGCCCTTTGGCACATTTATCCACCACACAGGCCCTGTCTCAGGTATTTGTGTACCAAGGGGGGAGAGACTGGCAATAAAACAGCATCTCAAAGAATTCTGAAATTCAGGTTTTTTAAACAGTGAGGAGCAGCTTAGTTACACTGTCTCTACTTCATGGAACAAGAAACCAAACACTGTAAGTGGAAAGGCAAACAATTGCTTTGCTCATGAGAACTTTCAAAATAACACCTTTCCAAGCAAAAAAAAAAAAAGCTGCCTTTTAACCCACTACATCTGCAGTCATTGCAACAGCCTGTGCCAGCCTCAGCTTCTGAGTTCAGGAAATCCTGATTTTTTTTTTTTTTCCACTTGATGGGAAAAATTATCCAGAGCCTTTAAAATGTGACCTTGCATAATGTAATAGGTTGGTGAATTGGCTAGATTTAAATACTTTTTATATGTGTTTGCATTATACAGATGCTTAGGACCTGGTCCTCATTAAAGATAAGCTGCAGTGTCTCAGTGCCACCACCGTGACAGTGTTGGAAAGCACACCCTGCAAACACTGGGGTCCAGGCAGCATGGTGGTGACCCTGGATGGTTTCTGCAGCTCTCAGCATAAGACAAATTTGTGGATAAAGGTGTTTGTGGGTGTAGTGGCACACTGCTAAGCTGTCTGAAGGAAAGGCATCCTCCAGGATGCTGAAAAAGTCTCTGGGTGAAGCAACTGGTACATAAGGAGTTATGTGAGTAAAACAAGTAGTACAATCCTCCACTATCAGCATCTGAAAGTAGAGTTAGAAGACTTTCTCATAGGACTGATTCATCATAGAGAATCGTGGTTTAACTTCTGCTAGCAGTTAAACACCACACAGCCACTCACCTGCCACTTCCCTCTGCCACACGCACACCTATCATGGGACAGGAAGGAGAATTGGAAGGAAAAAAAAAGGTGAGACCCTAGAGATTGAGATAAGGACAGTTTAATTAAACAAAACCCAGAAAGAGAGAAGAAATCAACAGTACTAGTGAAATGAGAGACAAGTGAGTGATAGAAGCAGAGAAGGCTCTATCCATGCCTGAGATGCCAACTTACCCTGCTCTGGCCAGACTGAAGCTACACACCAAAGCAAGTTCAAAACAGAGCTACCCCACCCTAGGCCAGCCCCTTATATAGAAGCATGACTCAATGTGGTATCAACTCTCCCATTGGCTGTTTGGGTTGTTTATCCCAGCTGTGGCCCCTCCCAGCTGCAGATCCTCTCAACTCCTTGGGCCAGCAGCTGCTGGTGATAATTAACCTGAACCAAACTCAGGACATAGAAGATTTTTGTGGTAGCACTGATCCTGCCTTCTGCTAAAAGGCTTTGTGTTAGAAATGACTGTACCAGGACTGAATGTTTGCACTGGGATTAGGGGACATATGGAGAGGAATGGGGCAGTCTGCACCTCGTTTGGTAGGATCCCACAAGGATTCAGTGATTCTGAAGGGACTGTGGGAACATGCAGGAGATTTAATTTTCCATGATGCTTCTGTGCAGTTATTTCTTATGATTAGAAAAATTCTGGTGATGTTTTTCCTTGTTCTGAGTGCTCACAGCTCTCCTCATGTCTCGTCTGGCAGACAGGGAGGAAGGCTCTCATGGAGCTATTAGTGTGCTCCATTGAGTGCATTGACCAAGTGGCTTCATCATTGCCACTGCAAACTATCACTAAAAATTCTTTAAGTAGGCCTCTGTACAGCATACTGTCAATTAAGGGGTTATTCCTCTGCATGCCAGCATGTCAAATGGCCATTGTCTGAGTTCAATAACCCTCTCTAATTAAGTATTTACTAGATTCCACTATTAAGCCACTATTAAGCATCTTAAAAACCTTTATTTATTATGTATTAATCAATAGCCCTTTCAGACTATCGCATAAGTAAATTAAGTTGTTACAGGTGCTTGGGTTGTAATACTACTGAAAACCAGGAAATTCACTCAAAGAAATACGGGCAATATTAAAAGTTTGGTAAATCCAAGTAAGAAATGCAGACTGAGAACTAAACATGTGCATCACCACCCACCGTTCTTGCACAGACACCAGACTTTTCCCCATCCTCCCTTTCTCATGGTGACAGAAACAAGGGACAACTCTCACTCTGGAGACTCAGACTGAAGTTGGGATTCCGCTCCTTGCATCAGTTCCCATCCTCTTTCCCAATTTCTCTTTCAGCCAGATACAGATCCGGGTGAATAAAAATTTCATCTACATGAACATCACTTTGTTTGCCATTAATTTGATAAAGATTTCCCCACCATCGTAATATGTGAGTGTGTTTACCCAAGGAAACAGCCACGAATCCAGCAGCCTAATCGGAATCCACAAAGGAACTCTGAAGTGCTTACAATCCTCTGCTCCCTTTTGGATTTCTCCCAATACCTTCACTTAATGATCACAAACTCGAAAATGCTCACATTGAACCAAATGTCTTAGACTAATTATGTGTTAGTATCTGATAACATTTTGCCACAAAAATGTTTGTTTGAATGTATCTTATCAAAGTAATGTTTGTGCCCAGGATTAGCCACTGCTTGGCTAAAGATTTATGTAATCAGCTTATTTTAAGATTAATTCATGAAAAAAAATACAAATACCTATTACCACTTAATTTGTATAATAGATATTTACTATATTTTAACAGTGCAATTAAAAATTAATATGGACTGTAAAACCATAAGGTCATGTAAACACTCCACTATTTATTTGGTAGTTCACTTATCTTTTATCCCAAGATGTGATTATGCAGCCCAGACCTTTCGGGTTTGCAGAATAGAGAAAGGTCACAAGTGAAATGAGATGAATATTCTCAACTCACTCCTGAGCAGACATGTACACAGCAACGCACTGTCTCCGCTCATTCATCACTCTCCGGCTTGAGAGGTGGCAGAGGTTTCGGAGCATGGAAGTGGATTGATGGAGCCCAAGAGGTGAGCCGTCCCTCGGGTGGGGAGCAAAAGCTACTGAAAGAGCAGTCGGATAAAACTGTGTGTTGCCCCAGTCCTTTCTTTAGCCCAGGCTCCACTTTGTGAGCAGAGAGAGCTTTTTGTGTCTTTGATCGTCAGGGTTTGGCCTTGACTACGAGGTCAAAAAGTCGTCAGCTTCAAAGTCTGCTGTATCAGTTTTCTTTATGCACATGTGAGCTTCCTCAGAGTTTGTTTTCTGTTTATATCCTTAATTAGCTCCTCTTTTTCTTGCCTGTTTTCTCTCTGTCCACCTGTATCCAAGCTTGCAGTGTGCCTCAGAAAGCTGTCATAATATTGTAGGCACTGGAAAACAGACCTTGCCATGAACTGCCTTCCCAGTGTCCCTCCTAAGAGTTACCACTGTGATGGGAACTCCCCAGGGCATCACCCAGCAAAGGACAGGAAGATGGGAAGGGCTGAAAACTCTTCTCTCTTCAGTTAGGTCCAGTTCCAACTCCCACCGAAGTCAATGTTAAAACTACTACTGGGACCCTATGGTAAAAGTACTACTGGACTCCTATCAGTACCCAGTGTTTGTTACTCCTCTGAAGAGCCGTACCTTTAAGGTTTGCAAAAATAGACTCAAAATATCCTGGGAATAAACATTAGACAGGTTTTTGGTAGCTTTAGCATGCCTGTGGACTAAAAATAACAAAAGACTAATTTTTCTGTCAATATTTTGGCACTCTAGTTTCAGTCCGAGGTCAAATCTAGAAGGGCACAGGCCTGAGAAGTTAAACACAATTTATAAATGAGGTTTTGGGTTTTGCTGATCTTCAAATAAATTTGTGTTTCAAGATTAATTTTAATGCAAACAAAAATATTTCCTCTGTGGAAGGCTCCCAAATACCAAATTCAAGCTGGTTTAAAACTGCAGTTACTCACCTGAACTCAAGAATTTAAATCCAGGAGAGAAACCTAAGGAATTCTCTCCTGATGGCTTTGTTAGCATTTCAGAAGGGAGTCCTAGGTCTTTTATAAGCATAGTCCACACCATCATTTAAAAATTCAGGCTTGGCTAGCAAAGCACGGATGTGACACAGCTAAAAGTCCAGTAAAAGACACATCCATATGTTCAAGGTACATCCTGAAGGAAGGATTCCCAAAGTGTTTTTTTTATCAGGGACACACAGGTCAGCACTACACAGCTGCTCATTACCATTACAGCCCTGATAGCTGAATGTGCCACTAATAACACAGCCGATGGTATTACCTGACCATTACAAAACATTCAAAGGTCCTTGCTTATCAATTGGCTTATCAGTTATCAAGCAATTATCAATTGTTGTCATATGAAGCCACTTAAAGATGCTTGCTGTGATGGCACTGCTTTCCCAGCAGCTGGGTATCAAGCAATGTGTTGTTTCATAGCATTTTCCAAGATTTCTTTCCAAAAAACCCCATCTAGATGAAGTCAGTTTGAGAGACCTTAGTATTTGTTTGTCAGATGAGAAGAAATGTCATTGCTCTTTGTCTGGGTGACCTTCTTGCAGCCTTCCAGTATCTGAACGGGGGTCTACAAGAAAGCTGTGGAGGCACATTTTACAAGGGCTTGTAATGATAGGACAAGGGATAATGTCTTCAAGCTGGAAGAGGGGAGATTTAAATTACAATTTAGGAAGAAATTTTTCACTCTGAGTATGGTGAGACACTGGAACAAGTAACAACTTTCCTAGGGAAGCTGTGGATGCCCCATCACTGGATGTGTTCAAGACCAAGTTGGATGAGGCTTTAAGCAACCTGGTCAAGTGGGAGATGTCCCTGACCATGGCAGGAGGATTGGAACCAGGTGATCTTTGAGGTCCCTTTTAACCCAAATAATTCTATGATTCCATGATTTTTTATCTTTACTGGTCCAAAGGTGGAATCACTTGTAAGGTCTGCATTGTTTGGTGGTGCTTGGTGTATGGTTGCACAACAGTAAAACTCTCTTGCTCTACCAGGCTCGAGAAAAATATAACCCTGTGAATGCTATCCACACAACAGCAAACAAAACGGGTTCCTCAGCGCTGAGTATGGTAAAATACAATAGCAGTTACGCTGGGAATCTCTGGCAGACTATCTGGCAACTTTGAACTGTTGATATAGATCATTAGATTGCAAAACATTTCTGAGGGAAAAACAAATTAAAAGGTCAAGTCTTTAACACACAAACATGCAAAAACCTCCACAAATATTAATTATTTTCAGTGTAATGTAATACTAACCACTGCATATAGTTCTGTCACCGAAGAGGAAGAATTTAATTGTGTCAGTGTGATTGTCCTGGGAATTGGGGAGCCTGCCGTAGGTAGGGAGCTTGATTTCATCCCACGAACACATTAGCAGCCTGTATTGAAAAGGTATTTCCATTCCTCATGCCTGTGCCACTGGAAAGGAGAGGTGTGTACCCTCTGAAAGAGCCTAAATAACAAGATATTACCTTCTCATGAGCAAGAGAAAAAAGTAAATACATTTGAAAAACAGATATATCAACTACCTACCATAAGAAACTTAGAAATAATGATTAATGGTAAAACTTTAATGTTTCCTATGAAATGATACCTTGAGTGATTGCAGACTAAATCAGGATCACTGTCACATTCCTCACAGTTGAGCTTTAGGACCTCTTCAGACCTAGGGGCACAGGAGGCAAAATTTTATGACCCGTTCCACGGTCAGCAAACACTTGTGAGATATTCTTGCACTCAGCTGGGCTTTCTTTTTGTTCCCCTTGTCTTGCAGTGGAGAAAAGTGGTCCCAAAGAGTGGTAGCTTTCTGTTCATTTAGGGATTTTGTTTGTTTTAGTTTCTTCTTTAGTTGAACTCTGGATAGCAAGAAAGAAATATGGGTTTGTCGTTGATATTTTCCTCTAGATTTGTGTTTTTATAACACAAAATTATGAATACCATGTAGCAGTTTCAGGTTAATTTGTAGTTATATTTGCTGGCTTATTTCATTGCATTATTAAAACATTTAGTACCGTATGTGTCATTAATATTCCAAAAAGTAATTAGCATATTTAATCAAAAACAATTAGGAGCAAACATTGCTTCCCTTTTTAAGTTGTAAAATATTTATGGATGAAATAAACAAATGGAAAACCAAAAAGCACTTTGAGGTGTTGATTTCACACACTGAAAATAAAACAAAAACCAAACACACCCAAAAGCAAAAAGGAGAAGGTGCCTTCCAGCCTCCAGCCTACCCCTGGTGGGTTTCTGGATTTCCATCCTCCTGAGGATGTCAATCAACGTGTTGCCATTTCGAAACAATCAGGTTTTGTTCCAGTTACCCCATATTGTAATAAAACAAGATAAGAGAAGGAGGCAAAATTGGGTAAATCCCATCTTGAAGCCAGCTTTGGGTAGACCTTCCCTGTGAGACACAACCACGGTGGACACCGTATCGATACCAGGGACAGGCCTGAGAGATGGAAAATCCAAAACCATTATTGATCTTGTTGGAGTCATGCTCCAACAAATTCAACAAATTCATTGCTTTGTGGGGAATGGATGGTAAAGAAAATGAAAATTGCAATACAAATGAGTTCTCTCTCTGCTGGGCTTTTTGGAGGTCTCATTGAAAGAAACCATGGAGGACTACACTGCAATATATTTTCAACAGCTGTAAATGTCCATCACTGGAACCATTCCAGATGCAGTTGACGAGGGCTCTGAGTAACCTGCTCTAGTTGCAGATGTCCCTGATCCCTGCAAGGGGTTTGGACTAGGTGACCATGAAAGGTCCCTTCCAACCCAAACCTGTCTATGATTCCATGAAATATTTGACCAGAGCTTCAAAATAATCTTACTCGGTTGGCTTTAAGACCTCAATGGGACATTTCCTGTCCCATTTCCTTTGCCTAGCATCCCTCAATGAGCTCTGTTGACACACCAGTTAATATTCATGGGGACATCCCACGCATCAACTTTTCCAGCTACAACATCTACCAAACAGATAATTCTATTTCAATCAGCATCACACTAACCCTCTGCTGTTGGGTTATTTGTTTAATTCTCGAGCAGAACAAGCACTTTTCCAAGTGCTTAACAAGTGGGTTTGTGCTGAGGCACTAGGATATCAACAGGGGCTTTATGTGGACTTTGCTGATTGCTCTGTTCTTTTACATTCTAGAAACTCCAGAGCAAGATACAAATCCTTTTGTTTTCTGCTTCATAGAGAAATAGATCGTTTGCAGTGATTTGAAAAGAGCCCCAAAGCCCATCCAGGCCAGGGTGGACCGCGTACTGCTGGAATGGAGTGAGCTGGAAAATATCTCCTGTGCAGGTTTATAAATAGACTGCGTTTCTCATGCTAAAACATTGCTCCACTTTGCCGGTTGTGCTGAAAATTAGTACGCTCCTCTTTAAACAGAGTCAAAAGAAACAAAATACATATGTAACACTCCTGCCTTGAACACGTGAGGGGAGGGGAAAAAAAAAAAACCAACCACAAACCCTTATGAAATGCGGAAAACATTTGTTCAAGTCTCCAAGGAAAATGAAGTCAAACCAAACAAGCATATAATATAGATGTACGCCTCATGGGCAAAGTTACCTCTAAGCCCATATGTTTTAACAAATTAAGAGGTAAATAATTTGCTGAAGGTACAGTTCAGCCACATCAGAACACCTCTCAAAATAAGATATCTCTGTGTTTCAAGTGGTGTTTCTTATCAAAAGCTTTATTTATCTACTTTTTAGGAAAAAAAAAAACAAAACAACAAACAAGACAACAAAACAAACCAACAAAAACCCACCTTGTTTTGTCTCAAGGAATGCCACTGTAAGCAACTATTAACCCTTCAGGGCCTCCACAGATGATGTGGTCATTTAAAGTCGAGCTGGCTTTGCTGCTCTTGTCTCTGCAAGCAGCTGAGAGAGATTGATAAAATTCAGGTTTTCAATAGGGTAAAGCCACCGGGGACTTCCTTGAGAATGAAAAGAGACACAGAAAGGTTACTACATGTATCCTGGAGTCTGGTACATAATTCTACCCTTAAAACTTTAATTTATGAAAAAAATGCTAGTGCAGTCCCCAAATGGTTAAATTCCACTCGAACTTTTCATTTTAGTTAGTCATGAATATATCTAACATACAGAGGCCATCAGCATCTTGCCACCAGAGACTATAAAGTCTACTTACATAGGGTTCCTGGGATTTTTCATGTTCTTATGGAAAATATCTCTGAAATCCCCGAGCTGAAAATTTTGATCTCATTTGTGGATGTGAGTGATGCTGAGAAAGGGTTGAAGAGTGAAGAGAACACTTTTCTCGCATAATTTCATTTGTCAGGAGAATCTTGCCGCTGACATTGGAAGAGTGATTTAATTGATTTTAATCATACACCTGAGATTGGGAAATTGAGCCCTCTGTCCTGAAAAATAATTCTAGGCTTCCATGAGAATGTCTAATTTGCAGCTAATAGTTTTGGTTTTTTTTTCTTGAAGTTTTGTTATGAAGTTTAGAAAATAGAGATCAAAGACTCACATGTAGAACTGCTTATTGCAGCTGGATACGTCAGCAAATCGGGGGCCGTTGTGTTTTGGTCTTTGAGTGGGATTAAAATGCCCATCTGCCTGGTGTGAAACGAGGTGCCGCAGCAATTTTGGACAGGCAGGAAAACAAAAGCTCTGACTAAAGAGCACATTATGCCTTCAGAGAAGAGATACTTTTATATGCTGAGTACAGTCTGGAAGACTCGGAGAGCTGTGATACCTCACTGCTGCTCATGTTTAATCCCTGAATTTAGCCTGTCATGGATCATAGTGTTTATAAATGGCTCATATATGCCAAAGAGAGCCCTTGTTGTGTGCCTCAGTATGCTGCAATGATTTATTCTTGATAAATAATCCCTTTTTTATCTCTCAGTTCAAAATAAACAGCAATATTCAATTACAAATATTAATACTGAACACAAAAATGAATCCAAATAACTTTTTGGTTTATGAAGGAGCAGTGTATCTTATGTGATTTTTTTTTTTTCCCCCCACAGTAAAATCTCCATGATCTTTATTACCTCTATCAGCTGTTATTCAGAGGGGGTTACACTCAGCATGAAGTTTCTCTTTCCCCAGTTCCAGTGCTTGAATGCAGAGGAAATACTTACATTGCTCCTCTCAACTCAGGCTTGTTTGGGATGTAAAACTCAATAGTCACAATGTTTTCTTTTCTGTAAGAAATTTGCCTACTGGATTTGCATTCAGAGAAATTTATATTCCCAAACTGTACTGACAATGCTGTGAAACAGCCATTCATTTTTCAGTGCTCCCTCTTGTATGGGAACTAGAGAAAAATGGCATTATTGATTACGTGGTCACTTCAAGGAGGTGGGAAACTGCAGGGGTAACTGGAATAAAAAGTTTTGATGCAGGGATGGATTTAATTTAAAGTCGGTGCTGTTTCGGGGCTGAGACACTTTTCAGTTTGCCAGTGAAGACTCAGGAGTCTTCCAAACTGCTTTAATCAGATGCTGATTTTATATGATGGCTGTACTCTTGAAATCTCTTTTTTTTTTCTCTGCTGAGGATTCAACATTATTGGGGCAAACTTGTACTGGGTGATATGAAGGATTCAGACTTTTGTTTTCTGGATTTAGTGATGTCTTGTCAAAACTCTCAAACCTTTGAGAATGTGCCATCTTCCTTGCATTTTTGGCAGTGAAGACAGTAATGAAGGAGACACCATAAGGAGCTGATAAGCATGTGATTAGTGTTATTTCTGCAGCAGCAAAAATATTTATAGTGAAGGCCCTGCACAAACAGAAATATCAGCTCCTGTCGAGGCAGGGACAATTTACATTTCGGCACAGCTGACAAAGCACAAGAATACCTTTTTTTGCCTGTATTAGTGAGAATTTGGGGTCCCCCCCATCACCTAGGATAAATTCGGATAAGTCTGGATGGTCCAAGTTCAGTTGAGGTGCTGCTGCTTTCTGGAGCTTCGAGCTCCTTTGTATGAGGGTTTCTTGCTTCTGCCAGTGCTGGAAAACAGGGAATGTTTCCAAAAGAGCTGTTTGGTGGAGGGGAAATTTCCACAGGGGGACAAAAGCAAGAAAAAGAAAATCCAGCATGCACAAACCTTGGCCTTGGGTGCTGTGGCTGGGCACAGATCCATTATAGTCAAGACAAGTGTGAAACCCTGGTGTGAATCATCAAGAGAAATCATTCTAAAGGGGCTGTGCATCCAAGTGACAGACCCAGCATCCTACTTTTCCCTAATTTCATCCAAACCTTCTGTATTCAGTAGGATTCAAGGCATTATTCTTCTACCCTGCTGAAATGGTTTGGGGGAGGACAGAGAGATGGAGACTGGAGGAACGTCCAGTGAGTTATTTTAAACATTCGCAGCACGAGAATGTTTGCAGTCAGAGAATATATTTAAGCAAGCAGGACCCAAATGCTTGTATAATAATTAGTTAATGTTTGTAAAGCATTTTGAAGGTGACCAGTGTTGTGTAAGTGTTAAGTGTTATTATTATATAAAATGGTACGGCTCATTGTACTCCTCTAGCTGTAGCAACCAAACAATCTTGATGATGCCTGTTAATTTTGCTGACTCTTTTATCATTACCCTCCATTGGTGATTAAGTGTCATTTGTCTTATAATTTTAATGTTATCTTTAACACACATAATAAAGTTTACATAATTATAGCCTATTAATATAATTTGCATGCATGTTACTGGCAGGGAGAAGAAAATGTCTCATCATCCAGCATGTAATTCGTCTTATTTAACCATTTCCTTTTAATTTTCATCAATAGCGTGCCTTATAAATGGAGATAGCCTCAATAAACTCTCTTTTCAAGATTCTTATCTGTATTAAGTCTCTAAAGGTCTCGGGAGCAGGACTATGAAGTGCTGAAGGGGGAAGGTTTCTGAATGTCTGCTACGGGAAGTTTTAAAAATTCAGATTTTCTTCAGACAAGCATGGGTCTTCCTAATGAAACCTGGGAACAAGGTGCTCTCCAGAAATCTTTGAAAATGTGTGTGCGCTGTACTTCATAGCCGAGCTCTAACAAGACTTTAAATGAGTAAACAGTGTTTAGATTGAACATGAAAAGAGTCAGCATGAAAAGACAGGTTCAAAATATTACATGATGCTTTGCAAAAGTGTAAATGTGCCTGCCTTTATTTTATTTTTTTTATTATTTTTTTCCCTCTTGGTAAATGGCAAGCGTTTACAACCCAACTAAAACAGTACCAAGAGAAATCCTGTGTTTGCTCTTTGGAAGATATTCAATAAATTATAGTGAGCTGCAAATGTCACTGGATTGGGAACTGTAAGAGCTTTACCTTTAAGTCTTTAAGTAAAGACTTGCAGCTGGTGCAGTGGCGAGGTAATCCCTAATGATAAGCTGCTTTTAATGTGGGGGTGAGGCAGTTTTCACACAGATATTACTGCATTAACCTTACTCTAGGTATGGTGCAGGTGTGCACAATATTGTGCTTTGCAGCCTTCCCTACTTTATTCTTCCAGTGTGTCTGAAGCCTGCTTGAACAGATCCTCTTATACCATGGTGAAAAGATTGCAGTTCAAGCCTATTATCAACAAAAACCTGCCAAAAGGGCTACATTGTCAGACTTTATGATGGTACTAACTATTCTGTTGTTCTCCGGAGACCAAACTTAGACCATTAAATTCACTTCATTTGTGATTTCAGTGACCTGGGCTGCAGACATAGGTCTTTTGATGTAAAATACTAGTACAAGAATCAATGGTACCATCTAGTTCTCCTTAAAGTATATCATAAAAGTATAATGGTACTCTTCTAAACAAAAGGTGACACCACTCTTGTATAATACAATTATAGGAGGATGATGTTTTCAGCAGAGTTTATTTGATATTATGATGTGCAAAGACTTTACACATTGAAATAAACTGCGTAGCTGAGTTCACTCCATTATTTTCAATAGACTGACTATATTGTCTGCACTGGCATATAGATAATTTTCATACAGTGGGGAGCTATTTTCATATCCTTTCCATGAAATAGATGAGATTATAAACAGGCTGGGATTACTCAAAAACCAACACAAGCCATGTCTACAGACCCATTTAAGACAAAGGCTGCCTCTGGAATGGTCTCCTTTGATAGGGAGGCTCCCAGGACTTGCTCCGTTTATTTGACAGATGACAGCTATTTATAGTAAATGTGCAACATTTTTGAAAATTAAAATTTTACTAGTGGAATTTAGGGGTTATTTTCCACTCGAGGGACTAACTTTTCTGTCAAAAGACCTTTTTTTATATGGGCACCGTCTTCAGCATTAAACCTATTTGTAAACAAGCCTGTTGCGATAGATCGTTGTCAAACAGTGAACAGGTTTACAATTAATGAAATTGCTGCCACAAAATAAATGGAGAGTTCCAACGGCTGCCGGGACGTTCGCATTGCTGCAGGAGCGAAGAGATGCTGCTTTTACCAGAGACTTGGCACTGGGAGCTTTTCATAGCCAACCAGGGGTGAAAATAAACCCCCACTTTCCAAGCCAAAGGCAATGCAGACTGTAGTGTTTGCTTTTGACGTTGGTTTGCAACCAAACCATGAAGCTCACAAATGACATTTTGCAGGATTGGCCAAAAAAAATCACAGATCACGGTGTCCTCCCCCACCCTTCCTCTTTCAAACACTTCCCCGTTTCAAATACAGGCGAGATGTTTCAGGAGGCCATCTCTGATGTGAGGTGAGGGCGATGTGGTGTCTGATCATGGCACTTGTGCTCTTTGTAAGACCTGGGAAACTTCAGAGGGTTATGCAAAGGGCTACTGCCAGCCCCAAGAGGACATGGAGAGGAGGCCCATGAATGATGTCAAAGGTCAGATACGCCACACAAATTCAGCACCATACCAAGGGGGCTGGGAGTGGGAAGGGTGGAAGCTTGTTCTGGAGACACCATGTTGACTGGGGACCTGGCCACCACCCACCTTTGGTATTGCGTTGCTCAGCGTAGATGTCTGCTGTGGATATGTGGTTTGACGTCTGCTGTGGTCTGGCTCTGGGCCGGGATCTTGCCTAAAGGTCTGGCTTGCATGTGTGTTTTTCCAAAATAATAATAACATAAATATATGTTTAAAACCCCAAACTCACAATATGAAAATATCAAAGGTCTTAATCGAAATAAACATCTTTAAAGCTCCCCGAGGAAAGAGACCAGCTTCAGTGGATCAGGTTGCTTGAACCAGGGCAGCACATTTCTCCAGCAGACACAAAAGGGGTAAAGCCAGAGCCGGCGTGATTCATGGCACCACAAGATCTGGGTATATACCCAAGCACCTTGTCTCCTATAATATTGTTACCTAAAGCACATGGGGATAAAGAAGGAAATTATTTCAAAATAAAACACTTAAAGGGCCATTTGTTGATTTTAGCTTGACAGATCATCAGTGGTTTACTCATTTCTCTCCCGACCTTGGTATTATCACTCCCCGCGATGTCCTAAACATTGTGCACACTCCACCATCAGAGATGAGGGATTTGCTCCATTTGCCTCTTTTCCACAGCTTCAGTTCATTGCTTCTGATTTCTTACTCAAACACAAACCCACAAAAAAGCACACACATTGGAGAAGAAAAGAGCTATCTAAGGCCCAAATGCTATTCTGAATGACCATTGATATGCATCTGTGGTCACTTCATCTGCTCCCTTCTAGCTGATCTTGGTTTCACTTCCCTGGCATCAGGAAGCTTCACCGGCATCATGGTCTTCACTTCACTTAGCTATTCAGTGGCACTGGTCATCTCCCTCTGCTTGGCACCATTTGTCACATGGGGTTGCAACCTGGAGTAGGTTAAAGGGGAGCAAGATGTCAGTTTAACAGTTGGACTTGATGCCCCTAAAGGTCTTTTCCAAGAGAAATGCTTCTGTGGTTCAATGATTCTAAAACCCCCAAGAAAAGACATTGCTCATGGGGAAAGGGAAGGATGCTGCCATTTCCCCAGCAGCTTGCATTTTCTGATTTTGCCTCTTGTTCTCAAAGAAAATTTAAGTCTGGTTGCTGGAATAAAAAGTTTCTCATTACACAAGTTAACATATTTTGTTACCCTTTCCAATTCTAACTTTCCAGGCTTTTCCCTCCTTTACCCCTTACAGGGCCTTGTTTGTCACCTCAAAAGCAATTAAGACATTAAAAGCAGGACTTGATGACATTAAAGTTTTCTTCCAACCAAAACAATTCCATGATTCTAATGTGAGACAGAGCAGAAGGCAGGTGTAGTTCCTTACCAGTGCTGTGACATTGCTGTAGGAAGTTACTTCTTTTTATTTTAGCTGCCTCATCTTTTTTTTTTTTTTTTTTTTTCTTGTTTTTGTTTTATTGGGGTTTTTTTGTTGTTGTTTTAGTTTGATTTTTTGTTTGTTCATTTTCATTTTTGTTCTGGTTTTGTGTTTTTTTTTGTTTGGTTGCTCGGTTGGTTTGGGTTTTTTTCATAAAGAAAAGGTAATAATAGTTTTGTCTGTCAGAATGTTCACCCCTGGACGTGGAAGGAAAACATGACCAAGGAAATGGGTGTCTCTGAGCAGTGACCAACTTTTCAGATGAGTTGCACAGAAAAGAGATTAAAGCAAGAGCAACTTCATACTAATTGTGCTACTTTGTTATGCAGGACCTGGCCTTCTCCTGGTATTATGTTACTCTGTGTTCAGAGGAAAGAGGGGACAGGGAAGCAAATAGGTCATTCCACAGGGTGCTAATGCTGCAGACAAAGTCAAGCAAGAGTAGCCCGGGTCTGGCCATTAGTGCAAGTTGCCTTATGAATGGTTTTAATTAGTTATATCAGGGAGAGCTGGGAACCCAAAGGGCAGGTTCTTTGCTTCTTCCCCCCATTGGGTGTTTGCTGTTTCTTTTTTTAATGCCTACTCTTGATGAACTAAAGCCTTGCAACTAGACAAATGTTCTTAATTAAGCAGAGGCACAAGCAGATATTCCATGGATATCAGGAGTTTCCTCAAACATGACATTTGAAGGACATTGGGTAGCATGAAGCAGTTTCTCATGTCATCCACTGTTCAATATTGTACATGTATTCAATTTTTTTCTAAATTCTAGATTTCTGCATAGGCTTAAGTCTGTGATCTTATGCTTTCTATGCATAAAAACTGAAAAGCATTTAAAAAAAAAGAAAAGTAAGAATGGTTCCATCATCCCATTTTTTTGTTTTGGTGGTAGCCCAATGGGAGAAAGAATTATGATTTTTTTTCAAAATTAAGTATTTTTAAATGGAGGGTTTAACCAAAACCTAAAAGTCCCAACATTTGGGCCTGTGTCTCTTTCCATTTGATTTTGCTTTGTAATTAACGCAAAAGCATTATGGCCAAACCTTGTAATGTCTCAGAAATAGCAAAATATGGGAACAGATAGGTAAAGACTTTTATATGTATGTGTATATATACACACACACTCACACACACACACACACACACACACAACTTTTCATGCACCATTTTATTTCATGGAAGTAAAAGGTTTTCTCCAAATGCAAAACTCTAATAATTTTGTTAAGAAATTAGGTTTGTTAAACTAACAGGTCTCACTAATTTGGGACACAACAAACTGGGCTGATCTGATCCAGTATCCTGCAGAACCTGAAAAACACAAACTCAAGCTTTCTGTGTCCTCAAATGCAAAGATTTATGCTCCAAAGCCTGTTAGTTGAAGCTGTAGAGGGGCTACTGGAGACCACTTTGATTGAACCTGCAGCAACACGTGCCTTGGTGCTTCCCTCCTCCTTTCATATGTGGACCAAAAGAGCTGTCAGCTCCAGGCTCCATCCCTTCCCCTTTCAGAAGAACCTCCTGCACGTGGAGGTTCTCACACCAGGCTACCTGTTGAGACCGCAAAAAAGGGTGACACGAGCTGAGCATTGCGACAGAAAAAAAAAACCCTCTCTGAATTGCTCTTGGTTTGAACACTGGTGTTCGTTCTTTTGGGAAAGTTTATGCTTTAGGCAGAGCTTTTCTACAAGCTTTTACACCATACATGTATACATTATACCTCCAAATTGCCTCCAAGCTGACAGTCTTTCGGGTGCATTAACTACTTTACTACCAAAGGGGCAGCCAGATTAATACATATTTTTAAACTGCCGAAGTAAAATACCTCAGAACGGTCTTTTTCTGCAAATCTTTGACTTGGTGCTCAAATCTGAAAACAAGACCATCAGCAACAGCTCAAGTCCATCAAAATACCTTAGTGCCTTGATTGATAAATACGGCATGTTTACGCTGTGACTACCTCACGCTATTTTCTGTCAGCGCTAATTTATCTGAAAGTCTTAACCTGGGTGTTATAAATTCAGTAGCATTTTATAATGAGGGCTGTTGAGATAAATCACTCCCTGAAAAATAATATTCAAAGAAGTCGGCAAAGTCTTTCGCCGCGCGGATTCTAGCGTGCGCGTAGCTGTGACACCCAGACAGACAGACACATTAACCTCTTCGAAAGCCGGAGAATCTAAGCCTTTTAAGTGTTGCCGCATGCAATTCTTCCATAAAAAAAAAAAGAGGCATATAGCATTAAAGCTCTCTATCACAAGTGGCTTTAATATTGAAAGCCTCCACTGTAGACAGACGGAGAAAGGTGGAGTTGGGGGGGAGGGGGGGGAAGGAGAAGAACAGACATCTCTCCTGTATGTATTTGTATTATTAGGCTCAGATTATTATTATTTTTACTTCAGGCTTCCCTTCTGTTTGCCAGTGAATCAGGTTTTTTTTGTCTCCAGCGTTTCTCAGGGCACACGCGCACGGACCTCGGCGGTACACGGGGCTCTATTAAGCCTCTGTTCAATAGTTTGGTGATATTCAGACAATATTGAAACATTCCCAAATGAACTTTGCAGGGAGACATTTTCATTCGCTGCCTCCCTCCTCATGCATATTAACAAATGGTATGCAAGGCCTCATTTAATTCACTGATTTTACATTCGGATCACTTTCTCTTTTACAGCTATTTTTACCGGGCTTCATTAATCTTTGTTGAATACAATGGCATACATCTTTAATGCGGCCGCTGTCAAGTCATATTTCAGTAAGAGCTGCAAACTGAATGACAGCAAGCAATATTAATAAATTTAACATAGACTATATCAATTTTTAACAGAATGAATGTGGAAAGCTAAATGTATTATTTTTCGTTTAAATCATAGGGTTTATCACCGGTTAAGTAGCAGCGATTTCGGGAAACTTGTGACGTGCCGTACAAATAGATTTACATCTCATTAATAAGTAAATTAGGCAAATGCCTTTCAAGTTCAGACAAGTACATAAGTGTAATCTCCATATTAAAGGAGTAGTCTTTGATAAACCACTGAGGAATTGCAGCAGCCAACTATGTGACATGTTGCCAGTGCCTGAACTCTTCCACATTCCCACCTTTAATTACACTGGTTCATTACTAAAGAGATAAGTGTCTCTCCAGTTAAGATTCTATAAATGAGCAGCATGCGGGATCCTCCCAAATCATTTTTGCAGAAACCATGAAAAGGTGGTAACAGTTATGAAAAAACGAATTATCACCTGCTCTCTTTCTTCCTTCCCTGTAATAACATTAAAATATTAAGATGAATTCCTTTTAAATCTCGGGAAGAAATTGTCCATTAAGAGATGCTGTTTTGTTTAAGAAAGAAAGAAGCGTTAAAAAAAGAAAAGAAAAAGGAAAAAAGAAAAGAGAAAACTCTTCTGATTTTTTTTTAATTTCCCTTCATAAATCCCAACAGAGATAATTTGCTGTAAAATTTAAACCCAGTGAGAACTTGTCTGTCTGTGTTAAATAAAAAAGTTACGGTTGGTAGGAGACATGTTTTTGCAGTAGCTTTAGCGATTATAGGAAATTACATGCAAAGCCAGAGTTCTGATCCTAAGTTAATTTATAATTGGAAAAAACTTATTAATTAGCTATGTCATTCTAATTAAGAATTAGAGGAGTGTGCATTAGAAAGTCAGTCAATATCCAGCTGACAGAATTAAAAAAAAAAAAACCTACAGAAGTCTGCAAGCTTCGTAGCTTTGTCCACCATCTCCCCTGTCATCTTTTTAAGGATTTTTGTGATGCCTAACAGAAACGAGTCCATTAAATACAGATATCAAAGGAAAGAAATGGGGAGTTTTGTCACACCGAAAAGGAAACCCCTAAACTGAGCTGGCAGAGGGGCTTTCCAGGGGACCTCTCAGACTTTTCAGGGTGATGCTGAAATGCAGCTTGTGTCTGGAGGACACTGTTCCTCATGCAGCCAGGGAACGCCTGACATGCAGCTGCTTAACTATACCCATCAACGCACACTTTCCGATACCCAAACGATTGATTTTTGTACTGAAAATACCCAAAATATTCATGAATAGAGACAAAGGAACTAACTCTGAGGCCCTGTCACGATCACATGGGGAAGGGCTACAAATTTTGCCAATACAGTTGTGTATAAACAGCGTGCGGGGACGTTTCCCTACATATATGTATTTCCCATACTGCCAGCCTCAGTCCTCTCGGTACGTTCCCCCTTTAGGCCCTTTTTCTGAGATAATTATAATTCATTCTTTAAGAAATACCCCATGTGTAAATATTTTTTGTTCATGTTTTTTCTCTCTCCAGTGTGCTAGAATTTTAAAGAGTGCTTTAATATGAAATTGAATAGAAAGTTTGGATGTTTTTGTAATTAAAATTAATATGTATGTTACTGATACAGGCTCCATAGGTTTAAAATATACTTTTGTTTAGACAAATATTGCCAGGGAGGCAAAAAGACTCAACCAAATGTGAAAGACAGACTGGGTGAAAATTAAACCAGTTCTCTGCATTAAGAATCGGCAAGGCTGGAAATTTAAAAAGGAGAAGTAAAACTATAAAAGCTAATGTCTTGGATAATTGCACCTTCCAAAAAAATAAAAACCAAAATAAAATAAAATGATTAAAATAATCTGACCTAAGCCTTTCACATTTGTATGGACCATTTTCCATCTTGTGCTTTTGCTTTCAATTAGAGTAGGGGAAAAAAAAATGGAGCTGGAGTGCTCAGTGATGGAATTCAGTTTACTTATTTGAATACCAAAAGATGACCCACTCCTAATGATATAAAAAATCTTTTGCATTAGCAAATTTCTAGCCTGTATTTGTTTTGCTAGCGCAACACAATATTCACTTAATATGCTACTAGTATCTTATCAAGTTAATGATCTGTTGTATGTATAGAGTAAGCTTGTTACTCAGTTTAAATTAGATACAAAAGCACCACTGTATGGAAATTTGAATACTTGGGATTTTTATGAAATTATAGGACTTTCATGCTTTAACAGTCTATAGGCAGCCTTAGTAAAACAGCAATAGCTGGCTTTGTTAATATGACATTACAGATTCTGCTTCGTCTGATGTAGTGGATCTCAAAATCAAATTATTGTACAGATCTCCTCTCCATTTTCATGTCCTCTAGCTCAAAATTTGAAGATCACTTTATGAAATATACCCAAGGAGCTGGATTTCGAAGCAAGTAATATAGGGTATCCCAGCTCTCAAGGAGCCAGCTCTTGCAGACTTCACTCAGTGTCCAAGTAGACTAATGCCAGGTGCCTGCAACATCCAGTCCCATGAAGATATTTGCATATTTTCAGAAAAAAAAAAAATTCTCAGGCAAAGCTTGTGGGGAAAAAAAACACAGTAAATATGAGTCAAATTAAATCTTACATTTATTTAACATCCTTTAGCCGGCCTATACCTGATACTGGTCCTTGCTGCAGTTCTTCTGAGAGCCTCCTACATATGCATGCCACACACCGACACCTAATTAATGATAGTCTAGAGCCTGAAGATGTAGTATTTCTTATCAGTTTAGAAATAGCAGACAGATGCAGGAAATATGGTGTCACGCTCCTCAGAAGAATTCTCCTTTGTGCCATTTGTTCGCTTTATCCCGCTCAAAAAGGAGCGCAGTATATTCAACTTAGGGAAGCACTCACACTTTGCATGCTTGGAGCATGGCTGTGCCCACTGAGCGTAAGTCAATGAGTGTCACCCATCTACCCCACCTCACCTGATGCTGTTGCCCCACTGAGAACATCAGCTTCAGAAATGCCCAGGAGCTGCGCAGGTGACATCTGAGCCCCAGTAGAATAGGAATAAAACATCCTTCTGGTGTCCACAGGACCTCACCTGGTCCCAGGAAGGTCAGGCCCTTGGATCTTTGCTGGTTGTTTTGCCAGAGCAAAGTGAAGTGGGCTTGGGTCCACATCGGCCAAAAGCAGTAGTGGCCTCTGCTCGTTTCTCCAGACCACTTAATGAGAAATTCAGTACCTGTACATCCAAAATCCAGTCAAACTCAATATTGTCCTAACATATTCATGTTTTAGCCACCTCCTTGCTGTTTGCTTGTGGCTCAAGCACAACCCAGACTCGTCTGAATTTCCTCTTGAGTCTCCTTCGTTGACATGACCCCATATCCTGGGGGAGGGATCTCCCTCCTGGCAGACCTCATGTGCCCTGGTACAAGACTTTAAGTCCATTTGCTTACTCTAGCTGAGACATTTGGGGATGACTTCAAAAGGTGCATCAGATTTCTTCTGCATATCAGGAATATAGGTAGCAGGGATGGTTGGGAAAAATGTCAAGGCAGAGGTGTGTGGTGGCCTAAGCTCCAGCGAGATGGTTTCCATCTCTTTTTGGAGCACTACAGAGGGCTGTTTCTCAGTCTGGAGTGCTACAGACAGTAGATCTGCAGTGGCAGTGGTATGTTTCAGGTCTCCCCGCTCTCTGTTTTCATGTTTGGGTAAAGGGAAGCCACTGCCTGGCATCTCCCATTGGGGACAAGAAGACATAATGCTGATCTTGATGGAAAGAAAAGTGTGAATGATCATGTTTGCAATCATCTTAGGGAAAAAAGATCCCCCTCATCTCCTTTTTCATCATTTAGAGATGCTTTATGTACAGTTTCAAAAGACTGGCTAGGGATTACTCCATCTTCTCTTCAGCCAGGCTGAAGTTTAGATGTGCGGCTATTTGAGGGAGAAAAAAATAGGGAAAACACTAAGGTTTTTCTGTGAGTGACTACCCAAGAACTGGTGCAAGTTTCTGTGCTTGTTGAAGAAGTTTTCTTCTTGAAACATCACTGTAAAGGGAGGTGCAGGGTGTGTTGCAGGTGCTGAACACCCCACATTACCTCCTGGTGTTGCAGCACAAGCATCTTTAGATTGTCCCTCAAGGATCATTGAAAATGGGGCTCACAAGCACCAATTAATTAAACCCTTGCATGACACAGATGAATTAGACTGGCCCCAATCAATAACATTAATGAAATGTCATTTACTCAAAAACCACCCCTCAAGCAAAGCTCGCTGGTGATCCTGTCTCTTTGTTGGGAGCAGAGAATCATCGAATGGGCAGAACATTGCTGGATGGGCAGAGCATCATTACATATGAAGAGCATCACTGGATGGGCAGAGCAACATTGGATGTGCAGAGCATCACCAGATGGACAGAACATCATCAGACGGGCAGAACATCTCTGTTGCTGCATGGGCAGAGCATCACCAGACAGGTAGGACATTGCTAGATGGGAAGAACATCATCAAATGTAGAGAGCATCACTGGATGTGCAGAGCATCACTGGATGTGCAGAGCATCATCTCATGGACAGAACATCACTGGACAGGCAGAACGTTGCTGGATGGGCAGAACATCACCGCACTTCCACTGCCGTGATGCTGAAAAAGAGCAAACTTTGGCTGTGCTCCCTTTTTCGAAATGCAACTATGTAAAGGTCACAGAGGAGGAGATGAAACTAGGAGTTGTAATAAGGAAGGAGAAATAAAAAATAATGACAGAAATAAATTGTCATAAGAGGGGATACAGTTATGATTTATTGTGATATTCTACAAATTTGGAGGTGATTAAAAGCCACCTAAAATTCACATTAACAAGTCACATAAAAATGGAATTAAACTAGTGGGCATAATGTGGCAGGATATAAAGAAAAATCATGACAGAAATAAATTGACAGAAGAATGATACTATTCAAGTTTTACTCTGTCGCGTCACACTGACAGGAGACTAGTATTTTAATTTCAGAGTTGTGGTTGAGTTTTTGGAGTTCATTAAAGGCCCACATTAAGAATCTCATAAAAGTGAGAAGAAATTAGTGACCATAATGTGGCAGAGGAAATAAAGAAACAATAATGACAGAAATAAATTGACAGAAGAATGATACACTTAATGTTTCACTCTGACACCCTCTATTAATAGGCCGCTGCAAGCTGGAGCAAATGTCATTCATATTTTAGCCAAAGTATACCACTAATTAGGCTGGCTTTCTGCACTGGAATTAAATTTGAGATCCCTCACCTTTAGAGTGGGATCATTTGAATTCGAAAGAAAAGAGCTGGTGACAGAAAAAAAAACTTTCTGCTCGGGCTCTTCTAATGAGATAAAATTCCCCCTTCTCCCCATTTCCTAGCTATAATTGCTGATTATGTTGTTACACAGGAGCGGCTCTCCGCTCTCTCCTCCCCATCATTATGATTTAGTCTGGCATATCGGGGTGCTTCAAACACGGACTGAAGTGGTTTGAGTCTAATTTAGCACTCATTTAGGCCGCAGGTACCGACGAAGGTAAACACCGCATTGTTATAATTAATTACCCCTTAGGCCTAGCCAGGCCAGCTCTGTTTCAGCTGACCCTTATAATAATAAGGCTTAGGGGCATATTGTATTTCTTTTGACAGATTAATTAGAAATTCAGCCGTGGAGGTACAAAGCAACTCTGTCATGAATATTTAAATGGACTGACACAAAAAATCATGAAAGGGCTGCTGAACTACATGACAGACAGGGGATATTAGCCAAGTGATTCTAATCAATAATCTCTTGATCTCTTACATATTAATACACTGCCTGCTGTTATTAAGCTCCATAATAAGGAAGGGGAGAGAAAGTTAGTGTAGCTCTGCTGTAGGGCTCGCCGGGCCCCCAGTGTATACACTAACTGACGGAGAAAATGCACAGAGGAGCCGAGCCTCAGCCTCTTCAATCTCATCCAATCTTAAGGAATGGCAGCTCTGAGCATCGCCGGCCGGATAATTATTGGCCCTGACAAGGTGAAGGCGTTTGCAGGCAAATGAGATGGGAAGTAGGATAAGTCCCCAGACCACCCAGCGCAGGGCATGCTCAAAACCAACCGCGCGCTACCGCTCGGGCTTGTATTTGCTTTAGCAGGGGAAATATGGGAATCACAGCGCTTTTGAGTCGTGTTGAAGGGTCAGTGACAGTCGAACACCGGGAGCTTGCTGTTACTGTTGTTAATGTTAACTTTAACACCAAGTCAACTGGATTTACCCCTGGTCCCTTTGCTCATCTCCTATAACATCAAGGCCACCGAGTGAATTAAGCAGCGTAGTAGAGCTGAATATCATCTAAATTCATTACAGCCGGTTCCTCCTGTAAATGGGGGAGGAAGCTCCGTGCGTTGCTCTGGAAATGTGCCGCCGCCGCCGCCTCCACATCACCAAAGACTTTCTTTGTGCTGCACGGGCTCGGGGTTGGGTAGAGAGTTAGCTGCAGCAACGCGACGGTGCCGGATAAAGGGGGTTAGTGTAATGAGAACTGTAAGTATTCGCAGAGCTAATATGTTCTGTTATCTCTGGAAAAAAAAAAAAAAAAAAAAGAAATGATCCCTACAATGCGCTCGTGTGGTGCGAAAGAAAGGGCTCAGCTGGAGAGGGAACTGGACCAGCTCCAGTATCTGGCTAAACAACTTAAAAATAAAAATAATAGAAAAACAACAACAACAAAAAAAAAGATTAAATGACAGGAGCAGGGAGTGATTATTAACATATTTAAATCGCATGCACACAATGTTGAGATGGGATTATAGGGACGATGTCAGCTTTTAAATAAATGACTCCATGGCCAATATTAGATACGTGTCTTCTTTTTTTTTGTCTTTTTTTTTTTTTCTTTTTTGTCTTTTTTTTTCATTTTGATTTGAGCCTGTTTTGATTTGAACCTGTACATCCTGGGCTTGGTGCTAAGCAATGGTCCCCTGAAGCCTTGCCCATCCACACTCTGAGGGTGCAGTAGCCTGGCCGAGACCAGGAGACAACTGGCATGTCAGAGCTGGATTTGCCTCATCATGGAAAACCCCGCCAAGGTTGCAGGACTCGCAGTGAATTCGCCTGATTTCTGCAGGACAGATGAAGGGAGAGGTTTGGAGAATGTATCTTTGTATACAGAACATATTTGATGCCACCTGACTCCCCTGGCCTTAGTGTCCCACTTCTAACAAGTCCAGAGTGTGATACCACAAACCCATTAGTCCCAAATAATTCATTCTATACTTCTACCCTTATTTTATTCTGATTGGGTGTCCCTAAGCTATCTACTAGAAAAAAACCCCAACAGACTGAAGGTAAAAATCAGTGGGAGCAGCTGAATGAGCAACCCCAAAATATCTAAGACCCCTGTGCCACCAGAAGAAGACTTGGCAAGCCATAAAAACTCTTCTGATCAGGTGGGTACCCTCCTGGATTTGGGGGCAGCAGTGGGAGGTTGCCCTGGATCTCACCACTGCTTGCCTTGTCTGCAGGTGCTGCAAAAGGGACAGAAAATATTCGCATGAGGACAGGGTTCAGGTTTGGGGTAGAAGGAAATCGTGCCCAGCTGTCTAGCAAGCTGTGGCAAGATGTTACTTCATGTTGTGATTGCACATTGAACAGCTTCCTAAACACTGTTTCAAAAATCATACATTTGTGGGCACGGTGCCATCATATTGTGAGTAAAAAATCCCTGTCCCATTTACAGGCCTCATCTGGTGAAGGCTTCGCTGCTTTGAGCGAACTCAGTAAATGGTTTGGGTTTTGCAAGAGCACTAAGTTAAAAATACCTCAATCTTAAAAGTGCATTTATGCTTAAAAAAAAAAAAACCCAAGAACCTCTACCCTGAATTTATCAACACTTATATTTGCAGGTCACACTTTACTTGCACTTATAAGTTTAAGTCTAACCCTTCTCATTACTTCAATGCCACGTTTAAACCTCTAATGCATATTTAAGTGGTAGTATTAAAAAACAGCGTGTCAACTGCCATTGATGTGCGATGTAGGGCACTGACCCTTTGAACGCATTATCATGTCATTGGACCCATTAACTGTAGCCATTTCTGTTGCTCTTAATTGGGTTGTGCGGCGTGTAGCAGTTGCGAGTGGTTACAGTTTATGCCATGAATTATAATAACAATAATATCGGTTAGTGCTGCGGAGATCTATATCGGTGCCCGATGCATACTCTCTGTGATTGCTGAGAGCATCACATCTCTTCAACTCGTCACCCCTCCCCTTTAAAAGTAATAGGGGTTTAATTTATGAGGTCAGAATCAGCTTGTGGTCACTACTCTGCCTATGCCTCTTAATTAAACGGAGTGTGTCCTTCCAAAGCAGTGTTGCTGGGCTGGTTCTGCTCATGAAATAATGTGCTGTTCCCTGGGAATCAATTTTTTTTTTTTTTAAAGTGTCTGGCCCTGAAAAAGAAACCCAATACATCCTATCTGCTTTTGGTAGGAAACTGCAACTTCTTTTTCCTTTTATTTTTTTATTATTTATTTATTTATTTCATTTTTAAAAAAATTGGATGTCAGAATTCATTTGGACTAAGGCCAGGGTATTTCATGGCAAGTTTCAGCAGCTGAAAATATTTGCATCTGATTTATAAAGTTTTGCAAATCGATGTGAATGTGAGACAGAGCTGGTGGCACTGCCTGCCATGCTGTAACAATTAAAGGCTGGCCCACACCAACTCCCTGGCATGGAAGTGGCCTCAACGTTGGATCTCGAGCTGTGCTTCCAGGACAAACCAAACCTCTCGGTCCTAACACTCCTGAAACAGGGAGATTTCTGGAGCTGGCTCAAAATTTTATAGCCAGGATCCATTTCCAATAATTAGTACTGTTGTCTTTAAATATCAGTGGAAGTCATGATGTTTTATCATTTGCAGCTGGATATGCATCAGTACCCTTCTCACTGGTCTGGTGCTCCCAAAGAACAGATAATTAAGAACAAGGAAAACAGACTCCAAGCAAATGCCAAATTAAACGTCCAAATGCAAAGCGTGTAGTAATTGCAATAGTAACAGTGGTGCTGACAGCAACAATCATTTCTAGCCTAGCAGTTTTGTTTATAAAAATGTTAGTAAAAGGTGCGGAGCTGGAAACAAATAACTTTACCTCAGCCCTTTTATTGCAAAAACATAATAAAGTGCAAGCCAAGAAGTAAATTCATTGCAAGTCATATTAAAGGTTTTGGACCAAAGTGAAGCTGTTACAAACTACATCTGTAAAAATTGTGTAATTATTATGGGTGGGTAAAATCTGGCAAGAATTATTTTCTTAAGTAAAGTGTAAAAGAGAACAGATGTGCTGTAACTGACACATTTATTTTTTGCCAGTTTCACTAATTCTGTACAAAAAGTTGATCTCATTTATCATATTATTCAATGGCTTTCAAATTAGCGAGGCAACGGTGACTTTTTTTTTCGCTGTCCCACTTTTAATGCCTGAGAAAAAGAAGGGAGGTGGGGAAGGTTGTCTCATAGAAAGAAAATTAATTTGTTTTATTGGGCACTGAAAACCCAAGTCTTTTGTCAAATGGAGAAGAAAACATATATTTGGAGGGAGAGCTAGGTCACTAGTTAAATGTCAAGGTCTGCTAAAATCAAAAGGTAGGAGGGGTGGGTGACAATGAAATCTAAGTAGAAAACCATAAATGTAAAGAAACACCACTAGTTCTGGGCTGGGGTGGAATGAGAAAAATGGCCAAAGACAAAGATAGGCAGCCTGGGTCTGGAAGTAATTATGACCAAGTGAAGACAACTGAATTCCATATTACTTTGGTGGATGTCTGTAAAGGCAGTTTGGGGAGGTATTTTGGTAAGGTTTACTTTTCGGAGCTTAGCAACATAAATTTGTTGTCACTGAACTATTAAATAAAATAGACACATGTTGGCAAAGAGTGCGCAGCCGAGGGATGGAACTGATTAAGGGACAGCCTATGAAATAATAGCTTAAATGGGCCCACTGCAGGATTTTAATATCCCATGACAACACTCAATTGTCAAATTCTGCTGGAGTGTCCAGGATGCTACTAAAATTAAGCCAGAAATTCCTAGATTTATTCTATTTTTTTTACAGCTAAGAACAGGAAATGCCAGTAAGCTGTGAGAATCGGAGCAAGAAACGAGAAACTGGGAAGAAAAGAGGATGGCCTAAAATTTTATGAGATTTCTGCCATTAAATCTATAACAAATGTCTTTCACCTACACACGATAAAGAGGCAATGTGGGATTTTAATTGGACTTTTGGCTTTTCTTCATTTGATTTAAACCTAGGTAGAATTTCAAACAATAACACTGGAACACCTGGTTAACACGTTAGATGATATGTATAGTTGTAAATTGTGGTTTTAATAGGTGCTCGCTAGGGGATTGCAAAGGGTCCCATTGTTCGGCTTGGCAGATATTAAAAAAAGTTCATGAACTACTGGGATTTAAAACCCACTCGCATGATTTTAATATTACTCCAGTAATGTAATTTGATAATTTGACCCAACTTGTGGCCAATTTGTGGACAGAGAAATCTAATGGTCACGTTACGTGATTAAAGGACCCTGATACAGGACTAAGCACAATGCCCGTTTGAATTTATTGCAACAGGCCAAGCTGGGGAACAGCAACAGTTACTGAAATCTGATAATCATCATATTACATGGGCATAATCAAAGAAACACACAGAGGAAGTCTGCTTCCAAGAACAAACGCAACCCACAAATACTCTGCGCATTTCTCCACTGAAAGAACAACGTAGGTTAAAACCTTTTTGGCAAATAGGCTTCCTCTTCCTTTCCAGCTCAAGAACAAGGACTCATCTGGCTTAAAAGAGACCAGTTGCTTGAAATGATTTTTTTCTTTTTAGAGGTTTTAAGAAACTTAAGTCTGTTTGTGCCGTCTGAATTTACATTGTGACTTTAGGCCTTCTGCATAGTCAGTGGAGAAAGAATGGGAAGGCCAAATGGGAAGGGTCACTAATGGAGCTAGTTTGGATCAGGAAAGCACATTTGAAGGAAATTGTGGAGCTGTTCCCACTTACTGCACCATGTTTCAAATTGCAGAGAGGTTCTGGAGGGCGTGAGCTTGTGACAACTCAACCTACCTGTGTCCCTGGGACCTGAATGAATGACTGATCCTATAGTTTTACCCTCCCCAAAAAGCTGATGAGATCAGGATGGTGTCATCACCTGGTTGAGATGATCTAAGATGGATAAAAAAACATGTGGATGATAGGGTTTGAGTGCCATGGTTGGTGCTGGTGTTGTGCCTCTTGGCCAGGATCAAGCATGGGTAGTGAAGAAGCACACTCACTGCAGGGCACCAAGTGAAAGGGAAGGCTCAGTGATGGGGACTGCTGGCAGTGGCAAGGGTGGTCCATCAGCAGCACAGCCCAAAAGTAGGTAATGCAAGGATGGGTCCTCAGCATGAGCTGCCTTCACCTAAAGACCTCATCCTGCTATCCCCATCTTGCTGCCCCAAAGCCTCTCATACTCAGCCTTTGAATTTGCCTCTGCTACCTATTTAAACACCAACACTGGCAAACTGCATTCAGGCTGTGAACATCTCCCCCTCCCTTTTAGAGTTGCTGGTGAAGAGATCCAGTTTTAAGACTACAGATATGCTTTTTCTTTTTTAACCTGGAGTATTTTGTTCTTCCATGCAGAGCAGTGAAGTTTCCCTTTGTTTTTCTCTTACCTTGTTGTCAGTCCATGTGCTTCCATCTGCACTTCCCTGCCCCATTCCCTTTGTTGTATCTCTCCTTTAATTTTATCAGATATTTGTCCTTAGTTTCTATACATCTTTCCTGAGTTTCTGGAGTGACTTAGAATAATAACCTGGACACTCAAACTTTTCCCACATCTCCTCTTCACTTTCTGCTCCTGCTGTAACCATGCACTTTGCTTTCCTCCTCCACGTTCCTACTCAGAAATCTTTCATAGATAACAAGACCTCCCCGAGGCCCTGATTCAGCAGAGCACTTAAGCATGTGCTTAACTTTAAATACCTTTGTAAAAGCTTTTGCTGAATCAGGATCTTCGCATTTCTCCTCATCTAACTGCTGTTCTCCCATGGTTATTTCAGTATCTGCTTACAGGAAAATCTGAGCTCCGAGTTCATGGATGATGTCAGCAGTTTTTTTTGTCCCATCCAGCTGAAGTATTCAGATGCACTCAGCACAAGAGAGAGGAGAATGGCGTGCGGGAGGTAATCCAATGCCCGTCAGGCTCCATACTCTGCTTTTATCTGTTAAAAAGTTTTGAATGTTGCTACTGCCGGCTCAGTTCCACCAATGGCTTGTAGTGGGAAGGATGACAACCCTCCTAGGGTAAGCCAGCGCTTAAAAATGTGCAGTGGTGCATCTCAGTTTCCACTGAGAAATTTAGATCTGCATACCAGCCACATGGAACTGCTCGATTTTTACAAATTTGGTCCAAATGGCTGATTGCCATGCAGCCACATTGTTGTTGTTGGTTTGGTTTTTTTTTCTTCCCCCTAATAACTGCTAAGTACAGCTGTTTTAAAAAGAGAGGTTATTGTCTTTAATAAACTGTTGATACATAAATGTTTAATTCCCTTTGCCAGGAGGCAGCGGGGCGATGAGTCTGTAATTCATTTTAAAAGATATCATGGACCCGTGCAAATATGACTGCAATTATTCATTGCAACTGGAGTCAGCTGTAGTCCCTACCAGTCATGCCAGCCATTTAATTTTGAATATTTCTTTGACTACTCTGCTTTTAAAAAGTCGCCTTTTACTTTCAAGCTGCAAGTACACAAGAAGTTTTTAAGCTGCAAGGTGAGTTGCAGCCAAAGTGGGATTTATAGAGTGTTCCTCCTTGCTTCTTGTCGGCATCAGGAGGTCTGGTCCTGTGACAAAGGCTTCCTAGGGCTTTTCCGGATGGCTGGTGTAGTATGTGGAAGCCAAACTTGTCAGAAAATTGATGCAATGAAATGCAAATGGAAAGACATGATACTCCACCAGGTTGACCTCCCATGAATGTCACCAGCTTCTCCACGTGATGCAACGGGACTGTAAAATTTAAAGCAGGAGAAGACAGGACCATGGTGTTTAGTACTTCCTTCCTGCTTCATTGTGCAAGGTTTTACAGTTACCCACTGTCCATGTTAAAACCTTTCCTTTCTCTGTGCTGAAGGACTAAAGAACTTGGAGGCAACTGAGACTGGACAAGTCTTGGCCATAACATCTGATGTCTGGAAGCAAAGCTGGTAGAAGAAGGAGCTCACATGCAGGTCTCTGTGAACATACCTCATCCAAGTGGAAAGTACAGGGCAAACACAGAGGTCCCAAATGATACTGGATGGAATTTTTTTTGTGTCCACTAAAGATTTTGTACACATTCAAGTTAAGTAAGCGACAGATCAACAATTATTTTTTCCCATGTAGTAGCTTGATGAATTGTAAATTCTTTTTTTCCTTCTTTTCCTGTCTCAGATGAGAAAGGAAGTTGATGTTTTCTAAAGGGTCATGTCATACAAATGAGGGAACGAACACCCTCTTATAGGATCTTGTACCTGTCTTGTACCTGGGTTGAATATGCATTTTGGGATAAATTGTAAAAACATATTAAAATCTCTCTGCAGTTCCAGTCTTGCTTTGATGTGTAATATGAACTGCTCAACTGGTAATGGTGAGGCTGTGAGTATTTGGGGCTCATTAAACCACTGTTATCAAAATACGATGTAACTTTGCTTCAATAACATTACATCTCTCTCTTTCTCTCCAGACTAAATCTTTTCAGAGACTAGGAAGTATTTGCTTTAATTTTGAAAATCACTTAACACACTCGAGATTTAATGAGAAGTAAATAACAATTATTAGAAGAAGGCAATCTGCCCCAAGTGCTGGGGAAGTTTGGGATTAGCCTGAAATGTACCATCTAACACCACAGGCCATTCTCCAGCATTGAGCTTTGAACAGAAGTTTAAAAAAAATAAACAGATTCCTCCTTATATGCTTGAAGGCTCAACACTGACCTAATGATTTCATGACAAGCTTGGGTCATCCCAATAGACTCATATGAATTAGTCTGGGTTTATATGGATGTGAGGAGATCTGCCCTGGTGAGGCCACATCTGGAGTATTGTGTCCAGTTCTGGGCTCCCCAGTTCAAGACAGCAGCTGAGCAATGCTGAGCAAGAACTAAAGGGCTCCGGGGTCAAGAGGATGGGGGACAGACTCTGCTCAGTGGTGCCCAGGGACAGGACAAGAGATTTCGTCTGAGCAGGAGGAGAAAGTTGTTTGGTGTGAGGGTGTGGGAGGCTGTGCCAGGCTTCCCAGAGAGGCTGTGGAGTCTCCTTGTCTGGAGAGATTCCCACCCCGGCTGGACCCTGCGCTGCTGGGCCCCCTGCTCTGGGTGCCCCTGCTGGATGGAGTAGGGGGGGACACCTCTTCAGAGGTCCCTTGTAATCCCTGCTGTTCTGTGATTCTGTGTGTATTGGCCAGCAGACAGGAGTAGATGCAAAACTGTCCCCAGGAGCTTGGTGAAGTTACTGAAAAGAAGCTTGCTCAAAATTCTCAGAAAAAGGAGTGAAAGGATTGAAACAACTCATTTCAGTGAAACACACCATCCCTTTCAGTCTATAATGAAACAATATGGAGAAATGTCTGATCCTCTGAGAGCCAAGCCAAACCAAGACATTTTGATCTGAAGCAGATCCAACATAACACAGTGCATCTTACTGAATGTGGGAGTCCTGATGTCCTGTGTGAACCCCCTGGGGAATGACAACAGTGGCAACAATGTCCATTTTTCCAAGTTCACCATCACTAATGCACACGCACTGAGCACACAGCGCCAGTGCTGGAAGACGGCAGGGTCTCTGAAGGCTCAGCCTGAAATCTTTCACAAACCCCCTGTGTCTTTCATTCATTTCAATAGGAAACGTCGTGGGACTCATGATATTCCATTCATTTTTATGTTTTTTTCAAGCGGTTGTACTAAACGTGTCTGATTAAACACCGCACACAGCACGACGCGTGCTCTGGAAAGAAAGTTTCCTCTTCGCAGCACACCACGCGGTGTAATAATGCTCAGGCAATATTTAGAGAAGAGGCTTAATTAGGATATTCCTTGTCGTGGGCAATATTTGGTTATATTTCATGGCTTGAGAGGAAGGACACGCTGTAAAGTCGTGTAAACATCGCGTGTTTAGCTCCTGTACACCACCAGTAAATAGCAGCTGAACCCATACGATTAAATGTTCAATTTAAACACATACCCAGCTATCTCTCCTCCTTTAAATCAACAGTTTCCCTCCAGAGTGATGTCAATAGACCGCTGCACATGGTACTTTCTTTTTCCTTTTTTTTTTTTTTTTTTTTTAATAATATCTTCATTTTAATGTGGATATTGCCTTTTCACCTGGGAGAGGGGCTCTATTGAAATTCTAATGGGAGAGCGTATTCTTTAACATGAGAATACCGAGGGCCTGCGTAGATGCGGAGCAGAATGAGAGATGGAGCATTAGCTGATTTCTCTCCCTCCAGAAAAGGGGTCTATGTGGGTCAGGCTTGCAAGTTTTTTTTTTTTTCCCTTTCCTATATGCCTTCAGTTTCATAGCAACAATAATTTTAAACTTTATATTCAGAGGAGGAAAAAGGAATCCGAATGCACCTGAATTACTGTACTGTACGAGGGAATTTAATTAAGAATATACACATTAGAATTTCAGTGGGAGCGCCTATTTAATGTTACTTTATTAAGCCTTCTATCAAACCCTTTTTTATGTATATCAGTTGATATACAATTAATCTGCTCTCTTGTGAGAAAAAAATAGCACCTGAGGTGGATGAAAAGTGTCAGATTATAATAATTATAAGCAGCTGTTCACTTGGAATCACCTCTGGCCTACATGGGGGATGCTGTGAGCTACCACTTCTCACCACAGACCACCTCATTAGACTTGACCTTCCCAGCTGGGTATTTCATTTGTGTTTTTTTAATGGGTTTGTATACCGCGATTCGCAGCCCCCTCGCCAAGGCTGGCTCTTTGTTGCTGTAACAAAAGGGAGAGAATGCAACTTAAAAAAAAAAATTAAAAAATAATAAAAAAAATGCTGCTACTGGATGATGATGGTACAGTGCTGCTGGTGGGGTAGGTGACACCCAGTACAGCACTGGTAATGAAGAGGACTCTCCGTGTTGCTTGGGGTAAATGCATTTTTCATAGCTTTCTGGCAGTTCTGCTCAGTCTCCAAGCATTAAAACAATAATTTTGGGTGATTCTTCTTGCCTTGCTGCTTGTCCCAAACTCTGACATCAACCAGCACCGAGGTGCCCCAGGTGGAGAACTGTATCCATGGAGGAGACCATCCTGCTCCCAAGCAGCAAGGGATAAAATCCTTGTGGACCAAACTGGAGAGGAACTCCAGAAATTTTATCCATGCATGAGTTTGTGCATCCGCCTGTGTTTCTATGTGTAAATGTATATGGGGATGCAGCGTTCTCACCGATGCGTTTCGGGCACCGTATATATGTGCACATGTACATATAAAATTAAGAGATTAAAAAAGCTTCTGAACAATATATCTGGTTTCTTTTCCCCTTCCATTTATGTTTGTAATAAACTCACTCTCATACAATTAGCCTCAATTGTTTTTATATCTTCTGAGGCAATAATATAGGCAGCCTGGGGAATACAGTAGTAATCCGTATACCTGTGTTCATTTACCCAAATCACTATGGTTACAGCCAGGGCAAATTGTTTACTGTGAGAATCTTTGGAGCCCCTTTCCAGATACTAATGACCTTTCTGTTCATCCAATAACATCACAAACCGGGGAGGCTGCCCACACCATTAAAGCCAATTGCCTCTCAAGTTACTGAGGGAGTTGTGCTTTTCCTCATTTATTTTCTCTCATCTGATGTAACTCACATGCCACTTTCTTGTCTTTAAAGAAGGGGAAAAACTGTGGATTATTGATTTGCTTCCGAACAGAAGACCAACCTAAAAGCCCCAATGAATTGTCACTCATTATTGAAATTACTGAACACTAATTAAACTGGCAGCTCAAATCCCAGCAGGCCACACTCATCTGAAGCTGAAATTCAGACACTTGGACAGTGGAAGAGAGAAAGCGTTAGCAACCACCAGGATTGTAATAAGCTTTGCATTAATTTTTGTTTCTTAAAGGCACATGCAAGGTTTGCCACAGAACAGGCAGTGTGCTACCTGGACTGAGGTTAGACTTGCAAGGCATTTTTCCTGGTTGCCTTCCAGGAGGCATCATTTCCAATGGGAATCCTACAGTTCATAGCCAGTGCTCCCTTCTTCGCCTGACAAAACACAGCGCAGCACTGGAGTAGTTGTAGTGTAATGCAAAGACTGACTCTGGTGATGCTGGAACAGGAAAAGGGTTTAGCATTTAAACGGGCCGTCTGAGAGGAAACTGAGTCAGAAAATACCCAGACCTGCCTACCCTGTGATACTGCCTGATTTTCTTGAGCAATAATAAATGTTAAGAATCATCTAGGATTCATAGATCTCAATTTATAAAAAACATCTTTGGCCCATTTTCACAGGATGTGCAAACTACATATAAATTATGCATGACCATGGTTAATCAACCTCTTTTTTTTTTTTTTTTTATTTTATTTCCCTTGCCTGAGAAGTAACCCTTCATTTGTTCAACTTCAAAGAGGGCAGAATGAGCCAAGAGAGTCCTGGGCTAAATATTCCATTTGCACTCTATTTATGAACAGGACTTTATGGTGATGCTGCTGGTAGAGAGGGAAGTGAAAGAGAGACTTGGTTTCGGTCATCCTATAGATTTTTATAGCCCATGCTATATAATAATCAAAGGACAGGATAAAAACCAACCACAGGTACTTATGAGAAACATTGGATTTTGCGTAGTTATAATCTGCTCTTTAGAGTTATTGCTCCTGCTCTTAGAGGGACACACACATATTCAGCACTACATCTAGAGTGCCCTTTATAAATATGGCATACTATGGATTTCCATCTCATGCCAGAATTGGTTTGGAAGAAATTGCAAAGCAATTTTCACCCTTCTCTCTGTATGCACTAAATTTCCCAGCAGCTGGTCCTTGGGACACAACCGGCAGAAGGTTTTTGAGTGAAAGCAGGAGAGAGAAATCTTTTAGGCAAATATCACTTGAGATGAAACACTTTGTGCAGTTTTGGGCAGAGTGGGGCCCTTTTCTGTCTGACAGCCACAGAAATTGAATCTTGCTGCTTATGCCAGAGGCTGGAATTGTTGTAAAAGTTTCGCAGGGAGCAGATCTACATGGTGTGGGCACCATGAGGTCCTTCCAGCAGCAGAGTGTTTTTGGAAATTTTAGAGTAAAATTATTAATTATTTAATTCTTCTAATAAAAAATTAATTGAATTTTAGAACAAAAGAACGTGCAAATATCACCCTTCTATATTTAGGTGTGGAAACTAAGCTGTGGGGAGTGACTCAGGGAAGGAGGGAATGAAAATGCAAATGGCCCATCATATTCTGTTTAACCTGTTAGCTGATAGTATCCCTTGTGTCATTCAGTTCCTCCTATCTCAACACCATGAAACCTACAGGGAAGGAATCAGCAGTGGTCTTAATATGAGAAACTCCTAGATGGGACATGCTGTCTGCCCTTGTTTGATGTTCACAGTCACACAAGACCCCAGGTCAGTGTAAACAGAAATGCACACATCTACAAAGGATGCCTTGTGCACACCTGGCATTTCAAATGAAGTCCGCATAGCAGACGTCTTTAAGAAAAAAAATCTTCAGCCTATCTGTAAGTTTGGCCCAACCTATGTTGTGGTGTCACTTCAACAAAAAGCAGGTTGAGGTGGTTGAGGATGGTGGGACATGGCAGAACCATGCAGACTTATTGCTGCTGCCTCTGGACCCCAATCCTGCAAGGTGTTACCTACCCAAATGCCTGGGATCTCCACTTCATTTCGAGCACCCGAATACCCCAGGTATTCATTTGGAGCTCTAAGTCAAACCAAGCCATGCATGGGAACCAAGTCCTTGAGGGCAGCTTCTTGCCATACAAGGAGCCAATTAGCAATCACATACTCAACATCTTCCAAAACCTGACCTGAGTCTTTAAAGCGAGCTTACCCAACACTTATACTCGCTGCTGAGATGAATTTTGCCTTCTGCAGTGGCACACAGACAGAGGTGAGTGTTTATAATGGCTGTGACGTGGCTTTTAACTGCTGACATTTTATTGTATTTGGAGGAGGAGGAGTAGTTTAACAAGTCTGCTACCAACAAACAGCACAATTTCCAGGCGGCTCTTTTGCCAGTCACGGTCAAGAGGAAAATAATTTCCATATGCTGGCCTTGTGTCTTGATTTTTATAGGGGTCAGAGGGATATTTATTCCCTAGAGAAAAGCTTAGTTTTCTTAAAAAAGAAAAAAGTCATGCTCCGTATTTCCTTAAAACCTCGGATTTAAACCAAGAATCAAAGATTTAATTCTCCTCTTAAGTAACAATTAGGACAAGCTAATATTTATTTATTTGAAAATATCCTCTGTAGCTTTACAACAAATGGTTAGAGCACAACGCAATCCTCCTCCATACACGAAGCATCTTTTTAATATGCCCTATCATGAAATTAATTGGACATTAAATAGCAGGAGAAAGACATATAATAAAACCTGCAGTTATCACAGTTCCCAGTGTGACAATACCCAAAGGTTTGAAGGTTTAGTTAAGCTCCAAAAGTTTAAATACTTTTCCAAACCTCGTCGGGCTAGAAAGGAGCAGGCTTTCGCCTTAGGATTCCCAGTATTCCTGGGTTTGGCCGTGGTTACACAGCCTGTCAGAAAAGCCTTTGTTACAAACCTCCGCTAATCCCACTTGTGTCAAAACTGAGGAAATGCAGTGCTCGTGCCACGGCAGCGCAGAGAGGGAAGTTAATCATTTGGACTTTTCAGGAAAAAAAAAAAAAAAAAAGTAAAAGTAATCAAAACAGGCTTTGGAATTCTTCCTATCCAAAATGTACCCTGTCCTGATTAGACTTCAGAAGAAAAAAAGATTGAGCAGTTTTATTTTATTTGTTTTTCTTTTTTTACATGAGTATTTGAGAAAGTGGGAAAGCTCTGTCCAAAGCTTAGGCATGCCAGCTGTGACAGAGTACTTTACAATCTTGAGTGGAAAGTGTCTTTTGCAGGAAGAATCAAACTTTCTTAAGTTCATATTTTTTCTTGCTGGTTTTTTTTGTTGTTGTTGTTTATTTGTTTGTTCATTTTTTTGAGGCTCTTCAGACAGCTTTATTTGGTTTTCTGTGTGTGTAAAACAAGTCCAAAGTGTAAGAGGATGATGAAATGATACAAGAAGCCTCGTGAAAATAAAAGCTAGATGCCCTCATTTCCTTGCAGTACCCATACCCTGTTTTCCCTGTGTCTTCCATAAATCCAGACTGTCTTCTGTCCTTCTGGTGTGTTGGATGTATATGATCATATATGTTGATATATGAATCATATATGTTGATATATGATGTTTTATGATTCTATGATTCTATACGGTGTGTCAGGGGGTTTACCCACATGGGTATGTAGAGAGGAATGAGCACCCGCACCTCTGCAGTACCTAAGCCAGATCTTCAAAAACCAAATATATATTTCAAATAACCCCCCTCGTTTTTATTTTTAACAAAAACTCAGACGTTGAAAATCAAGGAGACACTTAAAATATCTGTAAACCAAATCTTCCTTAAAAAAACTCTTCATGGGGAAAAAAAGCAACCTAGTCTTTGTATTATTCTGTGAAGATTTTGCATCTGGGCATTCCTAACTTTCCCATTACGCCGCGCAGAGAGACCAGTCTGGGAGCAAAACCCTTCCTTCGAGAGTGTTACAGTTGTGCAACAATACGTCTCTTCCCTGACTTTATTTTTGACTTCCTGTGAGAATTAAACAGATTGAAACGTACTGGGTTTGGGAGTGGAGGGATAAACGTCTTAATTAACTGCCCGAAGAGCACTGTTCCTAACTGGGTTGGCAGCAAGTCATCTCCAATGGGACTTTCGTGGTCCAGAGGCAGAGAATAAGGTATGGCAAAGATAGAATCATAGAATCATTTAGGTTGGGAAAGACCTTCAAGATCATTGCGTCCAACCATTAACCCAGCACTGCCAGGTCACCACTAAACCGTGTCCCTTGGTGCCACATCTGTATGTCTTTTAAATCCCTCCAGGGATATCAGTAAAGGTTCATCAAAAGCCTAAGTCAGCTGTGGTAACGAAGTCTGAGTTAAAGACCAAATACGAAAGCATGCTTGGAAGAGTATCAAAAGTCCTTTGAATGCTTTCATTGCTCTTTTGGAGGGATATCTATGTATTTGGTCCCAATTGTTTCAAATGTTTTGATCCCCTTAGTCTGATCTTTTCCAGTGCCTTTTTCTAGACCAGGGATGTTAGGCAAGGAACACCTCAAAAGATTGCATGGTAAGACTCAAAGACAGGTCCTGATACTAAATGAAAGAGAACCTCTTATTCCAGCTAACAAAAGGCAACTGCCAAATATTTGCCAATCCAGAAGCAGAATTCAGAATATTTCCTTTTAAAATGCTCCTCCAGATCCTTCTTGAGACTGGTTTGGCTTGAGCCTGAAGAGGCAGTTATTTAAGCACTTGAAAGAGACTAAAGGCTCAAGCCTAATCTCAAATACTCAAATGCATATCACCAGGTATCTCAAGAAATCCATGATTGTACTTGCACATGCATGCCCAGGAGTATATATTTCAAGACACACAGCAATGCAAACCCACGGATTGGAGATTAGAAATGAGCTGCAACTGTTGAACTCAATTTTATGTGTTGGTTTTTTTGATTTTTTTTTTTTTTTTTTTTAAGAAATCAGTATCATGACCTTCCTAAAGATTATAATTGTTTGATTTTAGTGCTGTGGAGAATACTGAATTTCTAAATATTGGGTGAATCACATGCATGTTAATTCTTAAAAAATAACTCTTTCATTTGTTATTACAATCGATTGATTTTTCTTCCATTCTACAAATACACAGTGGATCTTAACAGTTTAAAGCACTAGTGAAATCTTACAGGACAGCGTTGTAAAATTTGACCAGCATTCGTTAGTGAATGTGAACATCAGCCTTCTAGTTGCAAAGACAACTGAATACAATATTTCAGGAAGCCCATGCGAATCTGATTTCATCAGTTCTTGTGCTGCACCACACAAAGACAAGTTAAGTCAGACAGCCCGCAGCTGGAATCTATTCTTCCCATCTCTCATCTGAAGAAACATGGACTTTACAGAATCCTGGGGATAGAGGGTACCCTTTGGCCAGCAACATCTTGTGGAGGTGCACCTTGCCAAGCACTAACAACGTAAAATCTTTTGGTCTGTGGCCCATCCTTCTTGCAAGGACTGGGACAGGAGAGGATGCTCGCCTGGAACGGGTACCACCTGCACTCCAGTCCTCTCCAATATTAGCTGGCACAACCTCCTGTGGCACAGGCGTTGAGGAGAAAATGAGGATTCCTGGCAAAACCAGCCGGAGCAAATCTTGTTCTTGATAGGCTTGAAAAACATGGTGTGATGATTTTTCTACCCAGGCAAAGGGTATTTTTCAAAGACAAGATTACTAAGAATAAAATGGGTTCCTCCAGCTTTGAGCACATTTGGCTGTTGTTTAATATTCTATTTGTTTAGCACCTATCATGCACAAACAAACACAGAATGTTTTCACCCTTCAAATGTAGAAAAAACATGTCTGTCATGACCAACAAGCAGAAATGGGACAAATAAAAGGGGAAAGAAGCTCAGATGTTGCAGCCACAGGATTGTGTGCTTTTTCACAGCATTATTTCTGCACTTTGCAGGGGGGAATTGGTTGCCTGTTGCTTGTGCTGCACCATTTTTCTTGTCTTTAACCTGGTTTCCAAGTGAAATGAGGCTTAAACAATTGCACACTCTGTAGGAGCATCTGTTGGTCTGTCAGTCCTCCCAGGAACCTTTTTGACCTGTCATACAGTTTCAACCAAATTCCACAGAAGATAATCAAATTGCTGGGACATTTTCCCACGGCTACAGATTTTCTGTAGGATGATTAAACCTTTCGGAGATACTCTAAATAACACAGGTGGCTTTTCACTCCCTCCACAGCCCACTGGTATGGCAGCAGTTGGCCCGAGGACACTATACATCCACGGTCCAAGTGAGGAGACACCTTCTTCAGTGCTTCTTATCCCTTGACTCAGTATCTCAGGCTTGACATTGAAACAGATTTGCAGAGAATCAGCCTAGCTCGATAAATATTGTTTTGCCAACTTGTCTTAGTGCTTTGCCCATTTACATAATAAAGACATTTCTAGTAACATCTTGCCCATGATTCCAGGTAGACAGCAGATTTATCAGGAGCTTAGGACAGATCTTCATCTCCTGTCCTGAGGGAAGGTAGCTTTCTGAATTTTGTCAGGACACAAGACAACAGCATTTGTTGGTCCTCTTAAAAGCCTTTCATGTGGCCAGGATGAACATTTTGCAGGAGAGCCCTGTGATTCTTCTCTTTCTTTCTTGATGCAACCTGGAGATAATATTTCTAAAGCCTTTTTATTATCTGTGGAGAAATCTGGACTAATAGCTCAATACCTTCCTTGTCTGATAAGCACTTTACAGTGTAGATCCATAGTGGCACTCACTTGATTTCTGGTCTGAATGTGGAAGATGAGATCTTCCATTTTGTTATGAAATACAGTTTTGGGTTTAAAATAAAAGACTGATTTGTTCCCTTGTCCTGTTCACAGATTTCCCTTGCCCTTTACCTGGGCTAGTGGTGGGATAATTTGTTTTCACACTTATATGTGAAGCTTCCCACACCTTTGAGGATCTCTTTTATTGGACAGGGGTGACCACTGATGTCCCAATGATGCTTTGATGAGGGTTTGGTATCCATACCTCGAAAGATGTTGCATCTCATTGTGCTATGAAGGTGTGCATCATAAGAAGCTGCCTGAAATACTCTTGTGCATATGACATCAGAGACCTGCAAACCACAGTAAGGAGTTGGGAAAACCATCTATGACAGTTTGGGAACCCAACCAAACGGGATAGATTCTGAAAGATTTCAGAAAGATTTCTGAAAGATTTCTGAAAGATTTCTGAAATCCATGGGGCAACTACCTTAGTAACCATGACTATTACTTTAACCTGGAACTCAAATTCAAGTCCTCCTCTTCACCAGTCTCAGCCCCTTAAGAATTACCCACTTACAGAACATGAAAATATGAGACAAACTGATGTTGCCAATAGAGAAAATGTCAGACTTGAGGAAATGTGTAGTCACAGAATAATAGAATCACAGAATAGTAGAATCACAGAGTAATAGAATCACAGAATTGCTCATGTTGGAAAAGACCTTCAAGATAATCGAGTCCAATCTCAACTGCACTGCGGGCACTGTTTGGTCTGTGCTTCCTCAGCTATTTTGGGGGTTCTAAGGAGTTTGGATTCTGACTTCTCCATGCCCTCCTCTTTTCTTCTCCTCCTTTCTCATTTGGATCCAGTGAACTGAGTGAGGACAAGCAGCAGCACTAAATCGGAGGGTCTCGTACGCCTCCAGCAACAGCAAATGTGGCCGTGCCTCCGTGATTTATTGCAGCATCAGTGTTCGTGTCGTTATTGTTAGGGGAGCTATAACTATTTAAAGCCCCCATTTTCATATAGCTTGTCCATAAAAATTCACTCCAGGTTGGAGACATTCTCAGCAAAGGAATAGTTTAAATGAGTGTGGAAAAAAAAAATCTTACCATGTTTTCGGAGATTTTATGTCATTCTGCCCTAGGTGTTTTGAATCATACATTTTGGCTTGTGCGTTTTTAGCATGAAGGTCACATAAAATGGGATTGAAATGGAGAATAAAAAAGGTCAGGTAAGTATCAGAAAGCTTGTAAAAATGAAAGGTGGGTGTAAATATATACTGACCAACAATAAGAATGTTCCAAAATTGTAATGGTTGAGAAAATTTTCAGAATATTCCAGTTATGTTTCTTGTCTGGAAATTTGCATTTTGTCTTGTGTTTCAAAAGCAGCAAAACAAATTCAAAGTTAACTGAGATTTGTATAAAACCCTACTAAAGTGCTTTTTCAAGTCTATATCTCTGCATTATGGTACAGTTTGACCTGGGAACGGTCTTCAAACTACAGAGCCTCACTCTAGTCAGATAGATAAGGCCATAGGGCTACATTAGACCTTAGTCTCTGAGAAAGATGTAGCACTCCATCTGTTTCCTGAATTAACTACGAGCCAGATGAAATCCAATCCTCTCTGGCCTTTCTTATCTAGTGGGGATAATAGACACGGTTCAATACATCCCATTTTATGCTGATTCAGATTTCTGGAGTGAGGCTGGGAAAGAAAAAGAAAGAAAATTTCTACCAAGATGCTGTTTTTGCCCACTTGATCTCATCACTTAAATAAGAAGAGCTTGTAGAAAAATAAATTCTGTTACTACCTTGTTAGACGAGGTGCTAGAGTCCTTTATGGATACAACTCTAGTGTGACTATTAGATATTTAGAAGTATATAATGATATTTAAATAAATATTGCTGGCATACACAAAATTTGGGGTGACATAGATTCCTTCTGCTCCTGGAATCACACTACTGACATCACCAACACAACAGAAAAATCTTAGAATAAAGGTGCTTAGTTTTCTATCAGCAATTAGAAAGTTCTGAATGTCTTGTGCCTGATATAATGATAATGTTGTTAATCTACAGTAAAGTGTTTACCATCTGTGTTAAAAGAGCTCCAAAGCTGGATCTGAAAAATCATCTCTCCTCAGCTCTCCAGACTACATCTCATAAGAAGTGGTCCTGTGCATTTGCTCTGTTAGGAAAGCATCTGAAACCATCATGCTTTTATGGAATGGTTTGGGTTGGAAGGAACCTTTCAAGGTCATCTAGTCCATCCCTCCCTGCAGGGAGCAGGGCCATCTGCAGCTAGAGCAGGGTGCTCAGGGCCCCAGCCAACCTCCCCTTCAATGGTGCCAGGGATGGGGCAGCCACCACCTCTCTGGGCAGCCTGGGCAAGGGTCTCCACTCTTTCAGTGAAGAATTCCTACCTCCTCTGCAGTTTAAATCTCCACTTTTTTAGTTTCAAACCATCAACCCTTGTCCTGTCACAACAGACCCTACTAGAAAGATTTTGATTAAAGAAGCAACACAACAGGTAGTTTAAAAAAAGGTCTAAAACATTTTTTCTCCCAACAGAAATGCATGGCTTAAGAGAAAGGACTACTAAACATTATAACTTTGCTGCTGATCAGTTTACACTGTCCAGAGACAGGCTAGATTGAACAGTCCATTCACCCATTCCACCAGCCACCACATTCTATGTATTTATTACCTTCATGACTGTCACAGGTGTGGTCTAAGTAAAAATTAAAATATGCATGTCCATCTAATTGACTTTGTGCAAGCTTTTGCATCCCTTGGAGGGGTTGCAACCAAGATCACAACCATCCACCTTGGTTGGGTGCAAGAAAAGAAAGGAAACTGCTTTAGGAAAGGAAAGGAGAAACTTCTTTCCTGTTCAGGTGTTGGAGCCTGTCTGCAGGTGCTCTCCCAGGATGCCCAGAGAGGTTGTGGAGTCTCCTTCTTTGGAGAGATTCCAAACCCCCGTGGACACTGCAATTCTGGTTCCCCAGCTCTGGGTGATCCTGCTGGATGGAGCAGGGGGGTAGCACCAGATCATCTCCAGAGGTCCCTTACAACCCCCACCACTCTGTGATTCTGTGTGATTCTTTGATACCCCCCTAGAAAGGCTGTGAAATGAGAGGTGACTTGCTCCTTGCAAGTGTTTCTTATACTGTGTAAAGGGACTAAAGCCACTTAAACACCAGTCTCTGGTTGTCAGAGAGCTGGGGACAACCCCCATGGACAGGAGGAAATACCTGGGCTTCAGGAAATCACAGGAGAAAATTTTGGATGTGAGCTTCTGCAAGCCAAATACTTATTCAAAATTTTTTAGTAAGGTTTCTAAAGAAAGGAAAAATTAGACGGGTGACATATATATTATATTATACTATATTATATTATATTTCATATAATATTAAATGTATTAATAATATAATACCAATGTTATTATATTAAACGGTGTTATATTA
>JANVCC010000077.1:13980517-14073424 GCA_025345505.1 Todiramphus chloris collaris
TCTTGGTGTCAGGGACTTTTGTGAAAGAACAAAAACTCTCTGATTCCCTCAGATAAATAATGAAACAGATGGTTGTTGGGGGGTTAAAGGTCAAACCTTCCCTGTTGACTAAAACACAAGGTTGACTTAAAAGATTTTCTGAAGTTATTCAAGATGCAGCGCAGCAGCCTGTGTCTCCTGCCTCTTAATGAAATGAGGTGGGCTTCCTTAAAACCACTGGCAGGGGCAGGTACATTCAAGTGGATCATCTGAAGAAGGCTGACACCCATTCGAGCACTTCTGCAAACTGCATCCATAATAAAGGATATCGGTGAATAATTAAGCAGACTTGTCCAGGGATATAGGTTACCCGAAAGGCTAAATATTAAGATTTAATCCACTTCCTAAATGAACTGCTCTCTCCTTAGCCAAAAAGGGAGTTGCTAAAGTCATTGTGCAAAACTGTGAAGTCCTGCAAAAATGATCAATAATGCAATTTGGAAAAATGGAAAGAAAACAAACAAACGCTGTCTGTAGGGTTAAGCTGTTGCATTCATTAGCAGACTCCTATTAAAGGAGAAGAGGGCGTTTTTAAAGCAGCATATAGACTAACTAAAGAGGCAGATGCTCTAACTCGTATGATTCGACATAATTTTAGCGCAAATTGTGCAATCACTCAAACACACAAACATTTCAAGGTAATTTTCGTAAATCCCTATTGTGATCTAATTCCTTATTAAGGAGAATAAAGCAGGCTGCTGTTGTAATTCATCAGCCCTTTGCACCGCACAGCAACTGCTGGAGTTCATTTCATGGTTTTTGCTGAAAAAAAATAGCCTCGAATTTCTGGAATTAGTAACAACAACCTTCGACTAAAGATCTACTTTCTTTTTTTTTTTGACAAAGAAAATGTAAAGCTAGAATAAAAAGAAAAAAAAAAATAAAAAACCACAACCTGAGGAAGATGATCTAAGGATCAAAATCCACGACGGAAAGGCCTTCAAGGTACGGGCCACACACGAGGAACACGCAAGAACATCTCCTGAAGGGCATCATTATGAATGATGCAGAGCAGCAACATGATGCTTAAAGTGCACCCAGAATTTACTATTAATTTTTATTATTATTATTATTATTATTATCTCTTATTACCATTGCCTTCCTAAACACAGTCAAACATCCCTCCCTCATCTAGAGTTAGACCTTCTGCAACCTTCTCCAGACTACCTCCACAGGCTGTTGCACCTTGAGAAGTGTTCAGACTGTAGGTTCCCGTGAGGAGAAGGTTTGGAGATTTGATGTGTGGGATCTTGCAGGGCGCTTCAATGGTCTGGAGAAAAGAGGATGGGGTAAACACATTTTATCCTATGGAAAATATTATTATTGCAATGGAAATTTTCTGCCATGATGAAAGGCAGCCTTCCTAGAATGGAATGGAGGAAAATTCAGCCTGATTTCCTGGAAAAATCAGTGTGATGGCCAAGAAGTGTTTAAGGATCAAGACTATTGCCCAGGGAAGCTGTGGATGCTCCATCCCTGGAACTGTTCAAGGTCGGGTTGGACAGGGTTTTGAACAACCCGGTCTAGTGGGAGGTGTCCCTGCCCATGGCAGGGGGGTTGGGACTAGATGATCTTGAAAGTGCCTTCCAACCTAAACCATACTATGATGCAATGATTCTGCCCTCCAAGCTGGACAAAGCAGACCCTCTTGTACAGCTCCCCCACCTCCTCCAAGCATTCTCTTTAAAACACAGCTACTATTTCCAGTCTGTATATGGGAAGTGAGGACAAAGTGAAGCCCATGGTGGAAAACTCCCTTGTGTGGGTGTATCCACATGTGCCCATGAGCGTGCAAGCACATTTCTGTACACTCACACACTTAACACCATGTTCCTACCACCCTGTTACTGCCACCAGTGATATTATAAATGGTCATGCTTGCAGCAGCAGTCACGTGGGTGCAATAAGTAAGACAAATAAAAACCTCTTGCATGGTAATTTACAAATAAAAGTTCATTTTCCTTTAAAGGAGGCACACAGCACTGTGTGTGTGTGTGAGCGTGTGTGTGTGGAGAGGGAATTCCTCGACTTCATTGCCAAAGAGGCAAGGGACGTCTTGCCATAATTTGACCTAATTTTTGTCTAAATACAAAATGACCTGTTACGGCATCCCAGGGAGAATATGAATTAGCCCAGGTCAATAGGAGGTCAAATAGATAGGGTGCTAAAATCCCTTTACTACTTTGTAGTCTCTTATGCTAATTCAGTTCCCTTCTCTGTGATAAACAAAGCCAGTTGAAAGTAGATAGCATCACACAGTGATGGGTCCCAAAGCTACAATTTAATACAAATCTAGTAATTCCATTATACAACATATCCAGTTCATTTAGAGGCAACGAATACTTAAGAAGGTCCAGGATTGAAATACCTTAGCTGATACTTTAAAAATATAAATAAGCCAGCAAAATTTCATTTGGCACATAAACCTAATAGATATGCGTGACAGAAATCCTGGCTGTCCTCTAAAATGATGCTCAAATGCAAATCGTAGTGATACATGGAAAAACTAGGTAGGTCCTAGGTCTTTGTGCACCAATGTCACAGGGCTTTTAGGCACATAGTCAGTAGATACATGCATTAAAAAAAAAAAAAAAAAAAAGTCCTCATTGTTCTTTCTTTGCAAAAAGTGATATTACATGAGTCTAATGAGAATTACTGATTTAATAAAGCTGAACCTTTGGCAGTGTTTTACAGGCTGTGCTTTTCACCTTGGAAGGTTTTAGCAGTGGTCTCCAGCCAAACCCCTCTCAAGGACATGCAACACCCCTGGGGCAGAGGAGAGGACAGTGGCATTGGCTGGGAGCATTGGGGTAAACCGATGCTCTTGGGAAGTGCTTCTGTGTCTCTGATATTAACAGGGATGAAGACAGTCTGAAGCTGAGGAACCTCCTGACCCACTGCTTTGCAGGTAACTGTGAGCAGCCTCAGACAAACTGCTTTGCAAAGTCTCAGGGTTATTAGAAGCTACATAAAAATAGGTACGAGGGTTGTACATTTCTAAACAGACAATTGTAAAGAAAGACCTAGGAAAGAGATGCTATGAACAGATGAAGACTCAGTGCTGTTGGCCTATGTGCTCTCCAAGAGAGCAAGTTAAGGCAGGAAACCCCCAGAAAACATTTATGAATGTTTAATTTCAGAATTTCTGTCTGGTGGAGTGTGATGTTGGTTATTAGGCAGAGAGGGAGAGAAATTGCAGAGTAGCAGAGAGGAAGAGACACAAGAGTCAGAGAATCACAGACTGGTTTGTGTTGGAATGGACATTTCAAAGTCACCCAGTCCAACCTCCCTGGAGGAAGCAGGGGCATCTGCAACTAGAGCAGGGTGCTCAGAGCCCCGGGCAACCTCCCCTGGGATGGTGCCAGGGATGGGGCAGCCACCACCTCTCTGGGCAGCCTGGACCAGGTCTCACCACCCTCACAGTGAAGAATTTACTTTTCTAGTCTAAATCTCCCTCTTTTATCTTAAAACTATCATCCCTTGTCCTGTCACAACTGCTAAAAAGTCTGTCCCCGTCTTTCTGACAGGCCCCTTGAAGTACTGAAAGGCTGCAAGGAGGTCTCCCCAGAGCCTTCTCTTTTCCAGGCTGAACACCCCCAACTCTCTGAGCCTGGCATCCTGGCAGAGGGGTTCCAGACCTGGGATCATTTTCGTGGCCTCCTCTGGACCTGCTGCAAAAGGTTCATGTTCTTCTTGAGCAGAGGACTCCAGAGCTGAACCCAGCACTTACAGGGGTGTCTCACTAGAGCAAAGTAGAGAAGAAGAAAGGAGGAATGGAGAGATAAGAAGAGAAAGGAAGAAAGGAGCGGAGGTAGCATGGACAAAGAGGACCAGCCCAGAGAGATTATTGATGGGTGCAAGGGGCCATGTGCCAGCAGAAGAAGTACACCTCAGCCTGACTATTAACAACCAGAAAGAGACACCCAAGCACTTTGGGGTCAGCAAAGTTGACACTAGCACTGAGAAGCTGTAAAACATCTGTGGGAATAACCAGTTTCGAGCAGAAATAGTGCCTGGTATGGCACAGGCGATGTGTTACTCCAGGTAACTAGAGTACACAGGAGCAACCAGAGCCTTCAGCTGGACAAACCTCAGGAAAAAAACAACATGTAAATTCCTTGCAATGAAATAACATGCCCTAAGGGATGGTCAGTAGATCACAGTGGGACTGAAATCATGCCCGTCCCAGGAGAAAAAACGAGTGTTAACACTTAGGGTAGAAATCTCTAACGGCCCAAATATGAATCTGTATGGGTGCAGCTCAAGATGTGAACAACTCGTGGTATCTGCTGGATGAGGACAACCAGAGTAGTTCCCAGGCAGCAAGACCCAGTCAATCATCTGACTGTAACAGCCTAGGGCTCAATGTACAACATCTACTGGAAACTTCTTATTTAGAGCTTAGGGTGTTATAACCAGTGCTGGTTTCTGTTCGTATCCACTGTTAGTTGCTAACATTATGAGGGAGGGAGGAAATTATCCCTTTAAGATTGTGGAACAGACAGTTGAAAGGAGCAGTTGTTAAGTGCCAAGGCTCAGGTAGCACAAGGCTCATTGGGACTCAGATATGGAAAGCAGACATTTGTCAGGCTCCTCGGCTTTGAGAATTTCGTGAACTTGTCTAACATAAATTATCAAGGATTAACAATGAAAAGTGAGGTGGTTATTCAACTTCAGGCATCTAACCTAGGTGTCTAAATCAGAGACATGAGCTCGTCAAGGATATTCCTGTGAAGGCAGTCTGTGCTGTCTTCCATTTTCCCATGCTATTGATGCTTCTTCAGGCTACAAGAAAATTTAACCCTCCTGGTTGTGGTTTCTCTCAATTTTAGCAACTTTTATCCACAGCTGGGTATAAAAGTTCATGTCTCCTAGAGTTTTGCTTTGGATTACAGGTTTCAGTCTGAATCTCCAGGCAGATAGCTTCCAGCTAAGATCAGGGCTTTAAGTCTCACTGAAAAATTACAGGTCTGAGCTTCATTAACGGGGATGCACTGGAAACACTTTTCAGTCAGTTTTGGCTGAGATCAGAGAGCTGCTAAAATTAACCTGTTTAGGGAACAAGCCACAAGAGAAGTCATCAAAAGCCTCTGAAGAACAATGGAAGTAATCCTCTAGCCATCAAAGTCCCGAAATGCAGGGTTTGCTGTAACTCCTCATTGCAGGAGGGGTAGTACACAGCTGGGGGAAGAATAACAGAATGGACCCTTCCCTGCTCTAGGTTTTCTAGGTCTGGGTGACAAACCTGTGGCTCGTTATGAGATGGGAGCTAATTGAAGAAGAGGTTGGATTTCTGTTCGTTGGGCCCCCAAGAGCTGCAGCATGGTAGTCCATTTTTTCCTCAGATAAAAGGAGGGTGGCAGAAGGGTTTGGTTAGAGCTTGTGGGTTGCTTGGAGTTAGGGAGGAGTTTTGGCCCTGGGAGCAGGAAATCTTCTGGATCTCCCTGGGAGAGATAAATACAAGTGGGGAATGAGTGGCCCCACAGCAGGAGGATGGGATTCCTGAGGAGTATTTTCCAACTTAGAAGAAAATACACTTCTTCTGAATGGACTTTTTTTGCTTTTCTACTTGACATCCTCTTTCCAGGTGAGTGCTAGTGACCTTTTCACACGTCCTCTGTGAACTGTGTGTCCTGTTCACCAGACGCTCTTTGTAAAGCACTGCAGGCTGTAAGTGATCCAGTGAGTCAATAGCAGATCAGTCATGTCAGATGACAGATTATTTTTTTTAATTACATCATCATTTGGATAATGATGTGCTTTTGGAGGGGTAATAACACTTTTTTTTTTTCTTTTTATCTTTTTTATAATGATCTCAAAGCTCTGTTGTGACTATTAGTTTTTTAAAAATCTTGCTAAAGCTGGGTTAGTGAAAAGGTTGTAAGCTATTGTTGCTTTTCTTTCATGATGACTGTGAAAACAAGCAGTGCTCAGGTGTAGACCGATGAATTTGAATGTGTGTCACATGAAGCTGTGAGAGAAATGTTCTATTTGTCAGCAGATATCCTATTTTAGGTGGCACTGCACATTATGTTTAGAAGATGGTAGAACCATCTACCACTTGATGGTAGAATTCCTGACTTGTATTATAAACTATGTTTCTTACCTTGGGTAAAAAAAAGTTTGCTTCAAGAAAAGCAATTTCTAGAGACAAAATGCCTTCAATTTTTTTTTTTTTATAGAACCTCACTGTATCTTATATAGTGCTTCTTGATTTATACATATTCTCACTTTTCTCTGTGGCCTTATAAAAATTACAGTCCAGTTCTTACAAAAGGTCTGAATGCATAAAAGTGTTAAGAAAATTTCTGCATTGCATGTTCTCCACTCTCACTAATTCCCCCATCCAGCCAATGAGAAGGTTATTTTACGGTTTGTCTGCAGTTTTATGGGCTCTTATGAATTACCAGAGGAAACCCATAATGGAAAGATACTCTTATTTCATGGGGTGTGCATTGAGATACGTGGCTGGTCTGATCCCTTCCAGAAGCAAGCACTGTAATTACAGGACTCTGAAAACTTTCTGCCCACTTTACTCTGAAGTGAGACAACTGAGTGACTTGAGGCAGGGCATGAAACATATCTTGACTGTGACTTGGTATCTGCTGTTTGGCCAGGGAAGGATGTTCTTATTTGCTGCATTGCTGACTGTGTGGGGTTTTTATATTGAGAAGCATTATAAAGAATTATTTAATACCCATCACCAAAACCACTTTGGAAGGGTGAATAATAGAGCAGCGCTCCCTTGCAGGGAGAGTATTGGGTGACTATTGATGGACTGGATGATATTGATGATGGTAGATGAAGGCCTTAGGCAGAAAATACAGCTGCTGTTCTTAGCAGTGGATTGTCTGTGTCCTCTCCCTTCTGAGAAATATTCCAAGTACTCAGGATTTGCCACTGCTACATCCTTTTATTACACTTTTTTTATTATTCTTGTTGCATCACCAGAAACAAAATTACAGGAGCTTCTGACGGGAATGATGTTGAGGATAAAATGTTTCCCAAGTGAAATGGGTACAATCAGATATCACTCAAAATCTTGTTTTCTTTCTCTGTTCTACCTTACATTTAAAGGAGGTTCAGACTGTAGTGCAGGAACAACCAAATTGCTACAACTCTACCTGATATGAACAGTTCAACCACTTGCCTGGACTTGAATTCAGCTTTTGTGTTGAGTACAAACTTCAGAGTTTAGTGTTAGAAACAATGCCATCTGAAAGAAATGATGCTTAAAATAGTCATTTGCTAGTCCCCTGACCTTTTGGTGTGTGCTACAGTGGGCAAGACTAGCATGAGGCTCCAGTATCCTGAGCTACACCAAATCTTCTGCTGGATTTGTGTATCTAAAGTTGGTGAGATCAAATGAGGTCACTGAATGGCAGGGTTTGGAAGGGATCTTGGGACATCATGGTGCTACCCCCCTGCTCCATCCAGCAGGGTCACCCAGAGCAGGGGCCAGCAGCGCAGGGTCCAGCCGGGGTGGGAATCTCTCCAGACAAGGAGACTCCACAGCCTCTCTGGGCAGCCTGGCACAGCCTCCCACACCCTCACACCAAACAACTTTCTCCTCCTGCTCAGATGGAACCTCCTGTGTTCCAATTGGTGCCCAGTGCCCCTTGTCCTATTGCTGGGCACCACTAAACCAGAGTTTAGCCCCATCGTCTTGATCCCTGCGCTTTAGATATTGATCATCATTGATCAGATCCCCTCTCAGGCTTCTCTTCTCCAGGTCCTGAACCACTCTTGTCATTGAGGTCTATGGGAGGAAGAACTCATCTTTTTTACCTAGATGAGCATCACAGCAAGTTACCTCTTGGAGTATAAAACCAGACAACTCAAACTTTACTGTCTCGGTCCATCAAACGTTGCTCGCAGTCTATGAACTATGTGCCCAAGCTGAAGAGACAGCTACTTTCATGGGAAAATACTACCGAACACACACGTTGCCGTGAGACTTGTTTTCACAGAAGTCTTTCCTTAGACTTAAGACTTATAGGAGCGAGATATCCCACCAAGGAATAGATCAAATTCAGCCTAATATCTGTCCTAATATAATCACATTCAAGAAGAGATATAGTGGTATTTCAGTATTTCTTTGAGTATCTACATAAGATTTGTTTGTTCTTCTCTAAATGTGTCTCTTTTTTATTCATTTATTTTATTTGTTTTGTATTTTGTTGGGGTTTTTTTATTTTCCTCCTGAAAATTTTGCTTCGGAAAAGGCAAGGAAAAAATAAAGAGTTGATACAGAGCACTTATTTAAGCTTGAAATGCTACCTTGGTCTGGAAAAGCAAGAGTTTCCTGATTTCCTAGCTTTGTGCATAAGACTTTAACGAGTCACATCTGGTGGTTCTTCACGTCATGTTACATTATGAATCTTTATGGGTAATTAACTGGTTGGGTATGAAAACATCCACGCTAGTAATGGGTCAATGGGCACATCCAGTTCCAGAATTCATCTCAAATTGTTAAGTCTGTCTCTGAAGAAAAAACACACTATTTTCCTTCTGATGAATTTGATGAGACAGTGGTAGGACATAAGCAGAAAACTTTCTGTGATGCATAAACATTGGCTGGTGGAAACGGCTGGTGTTCTTCCTCCTCATTTTGTACTTTAAACAAACAACAATAGCCAAATAACATCTTCTATGTAATTACACTTCTTATGGCCATGAAAATAATTATTTGAGATTATATAATCAGTTACTTGAACTGGTCTTGGTATAAACGTATTACTTTGTGGGTTTAACAAAACATATTTCTAGCTTGAGCAGGAGTTTCACAGCCAAAACATCTTCTCTGACCTTAAGAAGTACAGCTGCATAGGAATCATTGCTTAAGGTTGTTTTGCTGCTTTATTTTTTTCTCTTTTCCCTCCTCATCGTCTTCCCCCTCCCTCCATGTGGAGCTCATTGTGTGTTCATGAATATTTTCCACACTCATTTCTGAACCACGCCACAGTCTGCTTTGATGCTGAGTTGTGCCAGTACCTTCAGTAGTCCTGGGAAGGGCAAGGGATGCCAGGTGTGGTGATTTTCACCTTAGGCTTGTTTCTAAACTGTGTTCAAAGCAAGTCCAGATTGAGGAGGTGGCTCCCAGGCACAGTGCTCTTTTTAAGCACAGTGATGCTCTGGTGTGTCAGCCCCAGTGCTGTGCAACACAAAGTGCAACAAGGAGCAAGTTCCTTACCTGTGTCTGTGTGGTGCAAGGACACTTTCTCCCAAGTCTTCTGTGGTGCTGGTAAAGGAGAGCATTGGTTTGCCATGAACATTGGCAATGCAGAGCAGGACTTTGTAGGGTTACTGCACATGTCAGTGCATTGATAAAATGTGCTTCATTTGAATCCGAATGAATTTAAGGCCTTAATTTTGTTGTTTAAACTATGTTGGTACTGACAGAGTGCTGTGAGACAAAGGAACAGACAGCCCCGTGTTCTTATGGCTCAGCTCCTCAGTCTGCACAGGAGCCAGGCACATGAGAAGTTAAGCCAAACATTGTGAAACCAGATCAGGTCTGAACTGTCTGCTTTTGAAAGTAACATCTCTAGTTTTTACATGAATTTTTAATTTTAGATGACACCTTTGACTGGAAGTGACAGTGGAGCAGATCATTTGTGTAATTACAGCAACAGGCGTTGAGGAAGGGAAGAATGTCTCCAAAGCATATAAAACATGAAATGGATTTGATAGTGTATGAACTCTGTAACCAGTGCTGCAGGAACCTTCTGGCTTAGAAAGGCTATAAACCTGGTAATGTCTTAGCTGACAGTACTAAAAAGTCATGAGATCAGCCTTTCTCTGTACTTCAGGTGAAGTAATCAAGTGGAAAAAGTGAACTTTTAATGAGTTTGAGAAGGTTTTGCCACCCCAGAACATCAGCAGAAATGTTAATGTTGTGCTGGATGGAGGCAGATGGGATGAGCTGCAGAAATGGGGTTTAGCATTTAAAAAAAAAAATATATTGAAAGAGAGAGAAAAAAGGAATTTCCATGTCATGGATTTGAAGTTAAATTTGTTACACACAGGCAAAATTCCATGTGGGAAGGCTGAGTGAATTCTGCATTGAATAGTAGTGGCTTCGTCTTCCTCATTGCCTTGCTTTCAAGTTGTGCCTTTCCCAGAAATGTCTTTTCATCAGGTTTTTCTGTGGAGCAAACTGTCCTTAAGCCAATAAGCACTCTTCTCATCATTGTAGTGAGATGTTTTACACTTTGCTCTAGAAAATACTGTGCATGATATATGTACACCTGGGTTTACTTGCAACATAAAGCGACCTGTAGAAAGCCAAGCAGAAGGTGGTAGGTAACTACAAGCCAGGCTTGGAGTAATAAATTGTTGAGAAGGAAATATCCTGTAGTGGTTAGAGAAGTGCTTAGGATAAGTTGCGAGCAACAAACTCTCTCTAAATACCCTGAATGAGGAAAATAGTCTTGGGCACAGTAATTTGTACACACTTAAGAACTTGGTAATGATCTTAAAAGTCTGTTTTGAATAAATGGGAAATTCTTTTCTGCTATTTAGAAATGTAAAAACAAATGCAATAATTTTTTTAAAAAATTTTTTTCTTTGTTGCTTATATGAAGATCACAGCTAATTAGACTTAGTTAAGTAAAGCATATCCTTTGAAAATTGGAGACAAGTTCCTTTGCCCTCTGAAGAATTGCCTGTTATTTACATTGTTAATATTAATATCCTGCAGCCTCTAAACTCTGAGTCAGTGTCATTGGAGACAGCCTTGTAACAAACAACTCAGACCTCCAGTAAAATAATGATTTTTAGATGTTATTTTTGTTTTTTTTCAACAAGCTGAAATAACTAGTGATGAGTGGAGACTAATATTGGAATCGTAGACTCATAAAATGTTTTGGGTTGGAAGGGACCTTAGAGGCCATCTCGTTCCAACCCCCCTGCCATGAGCAGAGGCACCTCCCAATAGACCAGGTTGCTCACAGTCCTGTTCAACTTGGTCTTGAACACATCCAACGATGGAGCATCCACAGCTTCCCTGGGCAACTTGTGCCAGGGTCTCACCACCCTCAGAGGTGTGAGGTCACCTTCCTAATTTCTAATCTAAATCTCTAGTTTGAAGCTATTACACCTCGTCCTATCACTACAAGCCCTTAAGGTAATATTCTTAAAGTAAAATCCAGACTGAAGGCATAAACTTCTGCAACGTTAATCTGAACCTTCCCCAGCATACCTTGTATGCAACTTGAGTGTAAGGGACCAGAACAAGTGACGCTGCTTCACTAGTTCTAGTGGGAACCGGAGGAGTTGTAACTTGAGTGAGCTGCTAGATGTGAAGGTTTTTGAGGCAGTGAGATGCTCTTCTATTGGTGTATTTATTGGTATCTTCCCAGGCTGGAAGGGGTGTCTGAGCAATGTCATGGGTGACATTCCCCAGTTTGTGCCAGAAGTTGATGGTGAGTCATGTTATGGTGCTGCTCACTTTGCTCTCCTTCCTTCTGTTCGTGCTTCATTATTCTTCTGCATCAGGTGGAGGCAAGGAAAGAAAAATCTGATTAACTGGAAAAGCTGTACAGAGAAATAGCAGGAAGCTCCAGAAGGAGCAAGTCCTGGAAGTATATATTTATACTGACAATACTTGTGTGTCTGAGGGAGGGGTTTTCCCTGTTTTGGAGGTGTAACCAGCTTACTGAATTTTACCCAGCATGAGTAAGGTGGCAGAGCAGGGGCTGTGTGTGCAGGATTTGCTGTGCTCGGGAACTGGATTGAACATATTTTCCTCTGACACCTCCAGCTTCTGGGGCTTCATTGGTGACCAAACCAAAGCAGATGCTTTGCAGCAAGCTGGTCTTCAGCTTGTAAAGCATGGGTGAGTAATAATAAAGTCAGTGCAATTCAACTGGAAATCTATGGAAAATATTATTGAGGGTGACGTAGAAATGAGTGGAATTCATTAACATAGAGTTGAATGCTGAAGGAAGGGGTTTAGGATGAGGAGTCGGCCAATAGTCCTTAGTAAAGGCTGCCAAAATGCAGGACTTGGCATTCAAAGCTCTTTACTATTTGTGCTTTGCTTGCACTTGGAGATCCCAGCAAAAACCAAAGTGCTTTCTAAAATTGGCACTGTGTACGCGCACAGGAAGACACGAGAACAACACCAGACACTCAGCTCCTTGGGGCTGGAGTCAACACCAAGGCTGGGAGAGAGGCTTCTGGCTGCCCTTCACATGCACTCTTGTATTGCCACCCCAGAAGCATGGATGGCTGCAGTGAACTGGAATTCTGTTTTCACATGCACTGTAAACGTTGAAGATATTCACCAAAGCCGAGGCCTTCCAGGTGTATCCTGATGGAGCTCTGGGCTGCAAGCAGCCTTAAAAATAAAATCAAAAAAATCCTTCGTTGGTTGCTCTATTGAATTGTCTGAACTGAAAAGAAACATTACTAATCAAAGAATTAAATACTTAAGAATGCATCGTTGCAAATTCAAAGCTGCATATTTCTTATCGCTTATATACAATTTTAATAGTTTACATCGGGTTATTTAGGAAGTGTGAAAGCCCCCATCCCATTAATTGCAATGGGAACTGAGCACCCAGATCCCCAAGGTGACTTTGAAAATCTCTGCCTAAACATATCTTTCTAGTTGGCACTCAGAAGGTTGAATGGAAGCAAAGTTTCTGGGATATGATAATTTCATACTAGAATAAATCTTGTATAAGTTAAAAATCCCTGGAAGCTCCAAGGTAGTAGGAGTTATGTACTGGGGAATCTTTAACAAGATCACTGAAGTGATTACTGGTTCAAAAAATGAAGATTTTATTTTGGCTCCTTTGAGACAAGGAAGACACCAAGGGACTAGAGAGAAGCAAATACAGCCCCAGTTTGGAGGGGGGGAGGAAAAACAGCCGGGATATTATAGACCAGTACATCTGACCTTAGTGTTAGGCAAAACTCTAGAAACATTAATAAAGGATGAGATCACAAAACATCTGGAGAAATAAACTAGTCAGCCTGGTTTCATAAAGGGCAAATCCTGTCTGACAAATCTGTGGAATTTTTTTTTTTTATTTTTTTTTAGGGAGATAATGTGGAAAGCAGACATGGGTGACAGCACTGGGCTTAATTCAGTCATTTTTGGGGGCTCCTGGTACTGACCTGAAAGGATTGCTTGGGCACCTGGAGTGTGGGTTGGAGTAATGGCTAGTGGTGTAAGAGGGGGGGAATGTGAGGGGCGACAGGAGGCAATACCAATCTGTGACTAATACTGAGGGTTAAACTGTATCTCTATGCATCTATTCTGGAAAAACTTGATTAAAGGTGGTATCCAGTGAGGTGAATAAAGTGGAGATGATGGATTAAATCTGCAGAGAACTTCCATATAAGATTGGGAGAGCACGGAAAGGAATGGTCCATCACCTCCTTTTGGGACAAAACAGATTTTTTTTTTTTTAAATGTATAGCTTTACTTTGTGAAGATATATCCCAAGCAGACACATTTTTGCAGAATTTTGAGCAAGAAAGAGTCATAGCAGGCAAAGCAGAAGCTAAACTTAGTGCAGAGCGGGAAGTGTGAAGATATAAGAGCTTAATCTGACATCTTGTACAGTACTTACCTGGACCTCTGCGGACTACCCTGCCTGAGGTAGGACACTGCAGTATCAAATGGACATCCTGGGGATTGGAAAGGGCAGGGGACAGCAGGAACGACAGAAATGCTTGTGAAGCCGCTACGTGCAGAAAGCCTGGGAAACCTGGGAATATGCTCACTTGGGGAGAAAAACAAGCTGTTTAAAAGATGGTATGACTTGAAGATTTCAAGATGCTGAGGAGGAATTTCAGAGTAGATGAACTACAGATAAACTCTTTAAATTTATTCAGAATCCCGGAATGTGTGTTCATAAAAAGAGCATAACGGGGGGGGGGGGGGGGGGGGGGGAAGTAGCTGAAATAAGAATATAGATGTTTGATTCAAACAGCGTGAAAAACACTTAATTTGCTGACCCAGGATGAAAAAGGAGGCAGATTGTATTGCCATCTAACTGTGCTGATAAACGGGGAGATGTTAATGGAGCTGGGGGTGGAAGGCAGAAATCATCTCTGTCCTGTTCTAGCAGAACCTGTATCTTGACTGGTTATGTAGTTAAAGGCCAAATAATCTGAAGTGATAAGACATGCAAGGAAGGGATGAGTGTGCAGGCTGTGCTGGTGGGACAGCTGCCCCAAGTGAAATAGGGAAAGTCCAGGGCTGTACTCTGCATCATCTTCTGCTTGGGGGGAGGGAATCCTACAATTTCATGATGTCAAGAGGAAAGCAAGCCTTTAATATTTACAAGGGTATTTTTTATGATAAAGGTTCCCAATACTGAAGAATTCTGTTAGAGAATTGTAGAATGAAGTCAAACTGCTGCAAGCTAAACTTGTGCCTGGGTCTAGGCTTACCAGGCTCCTGTAAACTGATGACAAGGGCATCAGTCCTGCAGCGCCGTTGAGCAAAGGGGATGTGTGTCTATATGCAATGAACTTCAAGGAATTATCTAGCAGCAATCTTATTTTTATCATTGAGACACCAGTACTCTTGCTGTGTGTGTGACCTGCAAATTAGTCCATTTGTACTAATTTATGGAGAAAAAACACAAGAAAAAATGAGGAGGTGCACAATTGTTTATTTTTCTTTTTTTAGCAATGGGAGCTGCATTTGTGTTCTTTTACTCAATACTGAACTTTATGCACAAAAATAGAAATACTGCTGTTGCCTCATGCTCAGTGACACTGCTGATGTGATGTGAGCCAGAACAGTCTCTTTTCTGCTCTAAAAAAAAAAAAACAAATCCACTTTTTCCATCAGATCATATGAGTGCAGCATGAAGCCACTCGCTTCTTTCTCAGCATTATTCAAATCCACTCACTACACTGTGTTTGTTCAGGGAGGGTTTGTTTTTGTTTTTACTTTTCCTTATTGCAAACTGTTGGCAAATTAATGTGTCTAAAATAAGACTCAGTTGGAACCTTGAAACACAGCTCTTACCTAATGGGAAGGAAGCAAAGTCTTAGAGCTTGAAGTTGTTCACAGCCTTTGGTTGGTTTGCACAATCTGAGCGTACTTCTGCTCTTCATGGGTTTGATTGGGAGTGATGTCCCCAAAATATGATGAGGAAGCTCTTTTAGGATTTATCTGTCCACAGACAGGAAATACTAAAGTCTTGTGCAGGCCAGTGCTTTACACGCTGTGCTAACCCTATTTCTAGGGCTGAGATCAAAGGGCAATGCAAGTTGCAAGCATTACGCCTAACTTCTCAGGTGCCTTTCTTTTCAAAACTGCCTGCTTTGATAGTTCCCTGGCACTTTTTTTTTCTTTTTGTTAATTTTGACCGTATTGTCTAATGGAACTGAATGAAAACTACTTCTTCAGCTCCTTCGAGGTAATTACACTAGCATAAAATAGAGTAGATATAAGCTGGAATAACTCCTGTATCTTCCCAGAACATGAAGCTGTTGTGTCAATGAAACCATTTTTCTTCTTTAACCGGCTTCTCATTTTTCTGCACCTCTCCCCATTGCCTTCAGGAACGAGTCATTAATAGCTGCTACTCAGGAAAAAGTGAGAACTCTTTCAGTCCATAATTCACACTTGCAATGCAGGTACTGAGTGGGTTTTGAACCTTTTTGTACTCGATCATGACATAGCCACCAAAGCAGATCGAGTACTCATTTTATAATGCCAAATTCACAGTGAGCCTACTTGGATCTCCTTTGAAATTCCTGTTCAGGTCAAGAGGGTTTCATCCTAGACTTCTAAACTGGTGTCAGGTGCTCGGAGATGCTCTACCTGCTCCCTACACATGTGTTTTTTTTTTTTTTTTCCCAGTGATGAGCTGTGCATGTGGCTGGTGCTGTGTGCCAGTGACAGGGTGTTGTGACCTGTCTAATCAGGTGCCATGCGACTCCAACCTGGCAAATGTGATGGAAATTGGTACCCAATTTAAATCTGCCAGGCTTTTTTTGGTTTTTTTTCTTATGTGCAACAGATAAAAGTATGTTGATTTGCCAACCCCAACTGTGAAATGTTCCCACTGCCTGAACTATTTTCTACACAACACTTGTTTTCTTTGTAAAAGCCTTTTCCTATTGATCTGAATTGACTTGTGCAGAAAAGCCTTGTGAGTTCAATGCAAATTGTTACCGTGCACTTACTGTGAGCAGCAGAGCAATAAAAAAGGATGCTTTTGTGTAGATGTGCAACGTGCGTATTTCAAGCCATGTCTCCCTGTATTGATATTTGGTCTGATCTTGCTTTCAGAGTATAAGCAAGCAGTCAATTAATGCATTTTTAAATGTTTTGAGGAGAAGCTAAATCTAAAACCCGAGGAGGGCACATGTTTGGGTGGAGGAATGCTGAATCTGCTTGTTTTCCTGGATTGAACTGAAATTGATCTCAATCTTTCAGCTGAGACAACATCAACTCCTAGACTTTTATCCTAGTTATATGATGGGGATGGGCGGAGGCACCACAAGGCAACCAGAAGGAGCATCTTCATTTTTAATGCTGCTGAAATAACTGGTTTTATGAAGTTTTTGTTGTGCATCTCGGTTAGTTTACCAAAGAATCATGAGTAGGTTTGGGATAGGAAGACATTTCAATTCTTGAGTGATTTAGCATGTGTAGTTTTGAGAAAGGTTCCTGCTGAGGACACGGCTCAACTGTCAAGTTGCTCATCTGTTGTAGTGAGTGGGGGGAAGTTTTTCTTGTTAGAGGAATATCGATAGAGCAAGGCCTTGGTGTTTCATCTGTGTACTCTGAATGCAGCCTCAAAAATGGAGGCTGAAAAACATGAGACCAAGGCCTATAACAGGTAAACGTTTGCCCTCTGGGTCAGGTAAAACAAGAAGGTCCTTGAAGCATTCCTGATGAACCATCTCCAGAAAAAAGAAAGATTTGATGGCAAGAAGGCGGGTCACCACATATTCTGCTCACAAAAATCTCCATGAGTGTGCCAGTGGAGGAGGAGACCAGCTCTCACTACACAGCCACACTACTTACCCAATCTCCATCCCAGCAGCCCCCAGCCAGCCTTTGAGCTGTTCCTGAGTCTGAGCTGCAAAACTTGGCTCAGAACTCTCAGATAAACCGTAAATTATCAGATTTATACTTGAGTTAAAAATATCTCTGAGGCTGGCCTGCACATTTTCTGGGTAGGTCAATAAACTGCTCGTGGAGTCCAGCTTTAAGTTGTATTAGTGCAGATGACAAAAGTGGGAATAACTCACAAGGGGTTCCTTAGCCAGACAACCTGAGTTACATTTACTTCTTGTGTGTGGAGTGGGGACACACCTCCATGTCCCTTGTGCTGTGGACTGGAAGTGGTTATATCATAAATGACCAGAAGACAAATGTGAACAAAACCCTTTCTTAGTCCAGGAAATATCTTCTGTGATCCCTTTGTGTGTGAATTGAAGAGCAGCGAGGGCCAGAATGGCCATCATTCATGTGGAACATGCTTCCCATGCTCTGACTTGCCTCTGTCTACGGAAACAAGCACAAAATAGCTTTTAGTGCCTGCATGCAGAAATAATGGCATTACCAGTGGTGCCACCTAGCAAAGGATGGCATCTGGTTTGATGATCAGCAAGTGGCCGTGCTCCCTCTGTGACAGAAAATTGAGCTTCTCCTTAGAAAGTTGAGAAGTGAGAGCTGGTCATATATATATTGTAAATGTACTTATTTTTTATAAATATTTAAAAAAAACAAACAAAAATGAGGCATTGTGCACTTGATGTAACACTTGTGTTGTTTAGTTTGAGGTCAAACCTTCTCTCTTCATCTGTCCAAGGAAAATTTAACACCAGTGGGCTATTTATACTGGTTTTCTGTGCACGTTGGTTGGAGTTTTTTTAGGACAATGGGTTTGCATAGAGAGAAATAGATCCTTAGGATCATAGAACTTTTCTGTTTGGAAGAGACCTTTAAAATCATCAAGTCTACACACTAAGCTGGCACTACCAGGTCACTGCTAAACTACGTCCCTCAGCACCACATCTCCCTGGCTTTGAAAACCCTCCAGGGATCATGGGGACTCCACCACTGCCCTGGGCAGCCTGGGACAGCCCTTGACAGCTCTCAAGGGGGTTGAAGAAATTGTTCCTCAGCTCCTCCCCTGGTGCAACTTGAGGCCATTTCCTCCTGTCCTGTCCCTTGTTCCTTGGGAGCAGAGCCTGACCCCACCTGTCTCCAACCTCCTGTCAGGAGCTGTCAAGAGCCAGAAAGTCTCTTCTGAGCCTGCTTTTCTCCAGGTTGAACAAGCCCAAGTTCCACAGATGCTCCTCACCAGCTCCATTGCCCTTCTCTGGCCACGTTCCAGCCCCTCAATGTCCTTCTGGGAGTGAGGGACCCAAAACTGAACACGGATTTGAGGGGTGGCCTCCCCGGTGCCCAGTCGAGTGGGATGATCCCTGTCCTATTCCTGCTGACCACACCAGTGCTGACACAAGCCAAGATGCCAGTGGCCTCCTTGGCCGCCTGGGTACAAGCTGACTCATCTTTATCCCCAAGGCTGGAGTGTTGAAGGGGGTTATTCTACTCCTTCCTCCTTTCACTTGCTCTCACGTGCCAAGGCTGAGTGAATACATGGCTTTGTGGCGGGATGCTTTGCAGAGGCTCTCGGTGCCTGCTTGGGAGCCAGAGAGGCTGAGCCCTGCAGGAGATCAGAGGCTGGTAGGAAGCAAAGCCTTAATGCTGTTTTACAACTACTCAAAAAAGCAGAGCTGGGTTTCTTTGCACAGCAATATGCATTGCAGCCCAAAGCCGGCAAGGCTCCTGCATCCAACTGGAAGCTCAGGAGAGGGCCCCCTGGGGGATGACGTGTGGGCTGTGGCCAGCCTGGACTTCCCCAAGCTGTGTTGATTCAGGATTAAGGTGAATAGAGCTGGATCCTCTGGGGAAGTATGTATTACGCTTTTTCAAAAACTTATGACTGTAGCCACGCTCATTTTTTGGGTTTTAAGGAATGGTGATGGCTCCCACGACGGCACGCCTCGCGAAGCTCGCGGTCGGTTGCTGGTGTGGTTAAAGAGTGAAGGCTTTGAGAGGGGCCAGCATCATTCAAGGACATAAATCCCACTGATTTCAGTATTACCCAAGCACCTCTGTCCCCCAGGACCTTTGGATCATCCCCATTTATAAGTCTTGTGCAAAAACATGAAACGTTCTGGTGACTTTGGGTACTTTCATTGGAAAGTGAAGAGGGAATTTGGGGTCTGCTCAAAAGCCTGAGCTCTTCTCAACAGCAGTGTCACAGGCCAGGATTACAGAAAATGGGTCTTTGGATGGGAAGCTGTTTCTCAGATCCTGGCAATTGCAGTGATTTTTTGGAAGCAAACTCTTGTGCTGAAGTATTGTAGCTGAAGAAGGAAGCAGAGATGTTAAGTTGTAAATTCTTCTTCTGCGGTAACATTTGCAAGTCCTCAGAATTGCACAGGGCAGAGGAGCAGGAAGGAAATGAAGCAGTTTACACACAAACTACAAAACCCTTTTGAGAGAGAAATACTTTTTAAATTTTTTCAAATTAATCCTCTCAAGCCAAACTTGCTTCGTCTTAAGAAACAGTGGGCTGAAGCAGGAGCACAATATGTCTGTGCTGTCCCTGGTCCCAGCACCCTGCCTGAGTGAGGGACTGGAGTGGGGATGTCCACTACCAGAGCAGAGAAGATCGCAGCCTAATGAGGGCTGCGTGACAATGGCACTGCCGCCGGAGCACGTGTGGCATTTGCATGAATTTCAAATGAATGTGTTCTAATCACTGCTGTTCCCATGAATGCCAAATGAACTTAATAATAACTCAACTCCTAAAAAAGTGTTACAGTTTTGTTTTTAAAAAGAAAAACAAACAAAAAAACCCACCCCAAAACACAACCACCCAAAAAAAACCAAAACCAAAGCAAAAAACCAAAAATGACAAAAAGAACAAATAGCAGAAATAGTAAAAAAAAAAATATAAATGAAGCTTGTTATATTTTTGAGAGGTGATATTTAGACAAAATGTTCAAAAAAAGAGTCACGTAGTTGATGGTGGTTTCTGTCTGTTGTGGAGTTGGGTTTTTTTTTTCATATAAATCTCTTGCTTTTGAATGCTAAACACCAGATGATGAGGGTGTAGCGTTATTTAATTGCTTAACTGACAATCTTGATTAAGTGTTTTGAAACTAAATGTCTTTGCTGTGAATGGACAACTGAGGTAGTACTCTGGGAACATATAAACTAGCGAAGGGTTCATATGTAGCACCTTTTAGATGGCTTTTAACTCCCTGAAACTTTTGTTTTGAGTCAAGCTTCATCTCCTTCCACCAAAACTTCAGAAAAATGAAATTGTGAGGTGCATGTACTTGTGTTGAAATTACACACCATGGACTGGAAGTACCATCAAACCTGGATGCAGTATTTTTATTTTATTTTATTTTGAGCCAGATTACTCCTTCTATGCCCAAACACGGAGACCTTTGGGAGGCTCCGTGCTCCCTCAGCTTGGTCTGCGCTGTTGTCCCAACACATGTGGACAGTTGTGCCTTCACCATTGGTGTTGAACCGCAAGAGTTCCACCCCCACCCTGGGTGTGAGCGTGTGCAATGTGGAATCAGGCAGGGTAAACGGACTTGGACTTAGTGACCTTCAGTACAAAAAGGGAAAAGCAAATCGCGGCCGTGCTTTCCTCGCGTTGTGGGAGAAGCTACGGAAATACCAATTAAAAGCTATAATGGGAGCTCGGGGTGGATCTGTACAATAAGATGCTTCTAGGTCAGGCAGGAGGGTTGCAATAATAATAATACCAAGTACATTTCCTTATTTAACTTTGTTTTTTATTGTGTTCAGCCCGCAGCAGCTCTTTCTTCCCCCGACCCCCCCGTTTTTTTTTACCTTGTAACATAGTCCCTAATTGAGACACATGAAGCTCATAAGAGGCTTTAGACAAGATTCAGCTAGCCACAAAAGTCATTATCTCATTTTCATTTATTAACATGATATTTCCAATGGATTAACGAGGGTTTCCCTTTTGTTGCCTCTGCTATGGCACTAGCCCTAAAGGGGCTGTGGCGTCTCTCCATCTCAAGTGACTTCTTACTCACATTAGATTACAGTAATGTACGTGTTACAGGAATGACATTTATTATACTTCTTGAATTAAAATTCCCTATTTGAAGTAGCTGTAATTGCTGGAAATAGGATAAAGTGGACTTGAGTGTTGATTTTAGCAATGAGCTAGTATCAAAATAATTGCTGCTAGAACTGGGCATGCAAAAATACTCTCTCCTTGTTTCAACTGTCTGATCCTGTAGTATTTCTGCAATCTGCTTGGTGATGCAGAACCAGTAATATCAATTTCCTGAAGAAGCCAGAGGTGGTCTTTAACTGCTCCCTGTATTTTCCATACCACTCAGAGTTGTATTCTGGGTGTCAGTGCTTCTACCATTCCACGAGCCTGCGAAGAACAAAGTAATAGTGCAAACTTTGGTTAATTGGGAGAAGCGCTGGTCAGATACCCACCCCAGTGCATTGCAGCAGACTGTGGCCGTGAACCCCAGCACAGGCAGCAGTGTTATTTTCCTACGGTGTGTTTTTCAGCTCTGCTCACTGCTCCCCAGTTCCTCCTCTTCTCCCAGAAGGCTGCCCGAGCAGCATTACAGCGAGGACCTGCAGAGAGCCTGTCTGCTCCAGGCACTGTCTGATCTTGTCTGACATAATTTAAACCCATGCTTCTTGCTTTAGTTTTACATTTTCCAGGGCCTGAAAGGTTCACTGAGAAACAAAATTCACCTAAGAAAAATACAGAATAGGAGATTTCAATCGGTGCAGACTATTTCAGCTTCATCTTACCCAATATAAAGGTGCTGCAGGATGCCTGCTATTAGGTTTGATATCAAATCAAGACCATAATCATTTTTGGGCGTCAGACTTCTTCTGACTAGTCCCTTGAGAAGTCTCAGCCCTAAAAAGAGTGAGCTTAACCCTGGCAGTTAGGAATAAAAAAAAAAAAAAAAAAAAAGTATCTTTGCTCCTGCTAACCCACCCTGGAGGATTTAGTGCTGATCCTCACTTGTATTTGGTCCAGAAGTGCTGTTGCCTGCCTGGAGGTGCACAAAGAAAGGAGCAGGGAGCGCTCAGAGTGATGGTTTGTTCCTCCTAGATCAGCATTTAATAACCCTAAGGATATGAAAATCTGGAAAATAAGCTGTGGAGCTTGGAAGAAGAATTTTTCCTGCCTTGTCTTCTGGGGAAAAATAGTGGTAGTAGTATTTAATCCAGGAAGCTCCATCATATGTCAGGTATAAAATTGTAACCTACAGTGCTTCAGAAAAACTGCTATGAACACAATCACTAACAGGTTGGTTTCAACATAAATTTGTAAGCCAACGCAGCGCTTGTTTGTTGATGCGTTTTGGAATTTCTTCTCTGCTCTCTATTCTAGAGGGTGCTTTCTGCTTTATTTATTCAATTGCATACCAAGGCTGATGTCTTGGGGGACGGGTCTGTTCAGAGCTGTGCAGCGAGGCTGGCAGCGGCTGCAGCGATTTTGCTGTTGACAGCGAGCTGGTGAGCCTCCTACATGGGATCTTCCCCCTGTTCTGGTGTCATAACAGCAGTCATCTCAAAGGAAAGCTTCAGATGGGCCTCCAAAGGATGGGCTTAAACTTTTTCAGGGGTGAGGGAAGGGAAGATGCTTTAAAAACAGAGTGGCATGTTTTTAAAAGATGACAGGACAAGAGGAAATGGCCTGAAGTTGCACCAGGGGAGGTTTAGGTTGGAGCTGAGGAACAATTTCTTCCCTAGAAGGGCTGCCCAGGGCAGTGGTGGAGTCCCCGTGATCCCTGGAGGGGTTTCCAAGCTGTGGTGCTGAGGGACATGGGTTAGCAGTGCCCTGGTAGTGCTGGGGGAACAGTTGGACATGATGATATTAAACGTCTCTTCCAACCAAAGCAATTCTATGATTTTTTTTTATTCTCCATGATTTTTCTAACAAACTTGCTCCTTAATAAAGTAATGGAACTTATGTGGGGCAAATGGCCTTCACCTGATGGGTCAGGGGGTAGGTGTTTGGAGGGACCTGTTAAGAAACACAAAAAAAAAGTCCCTCAAGTCACCCCCAGATCCTCTGCCTGGCGTTCAGGTGTTCTCACAAAGTGGCCATCTCTGCTTCTGTCAACTCAGTTTGCATCTCACATCAGGGTTTAGAGAGGTGGTCTGTGTTCCCGAGATCCTCAGCAGAAATGCTGTTCAGAGTGTGTTCTTCCTTAATTTAAAAAAAAAGAAAAAAAAAAAAAAGGAAAATGAAAAAAAAAATAGTATGAACATTTGGAATAAAACCTGAGTTTTGGGTAAATTCCAATAATGTGTTTTTCATTGCATGAGATGTGATGCCTGTCAACACTTACTAGTCAGATTCGCCTCCTTGTTACATATCTTAAGCAGTCCCCCCCCTTCTTTTTTTTTTTTCTTGTAGTGGAGAGGAGTGTCCTGTGTATCATGCTTCCATCTCCATACTGTAATTATTAATATAGGGCAGAGAGAGGTCACCTATGTTTTTTTGGCAACAGTTACATTCCCATGTATAAATCATGATAAAGTGCTATTACTCTGTAGGGTACACTGATGTTTTCAATTTACCCTGTGTAGAATATCCTTTCTTTCTTGCTCTCTTCCCCCCCCCCCCCATCCAAAAAAAAAGAAACTAAGAAAAAAAGGCTTTTGTTCCTATAATATAGATAAACTCATAGATTTCACAACCAATAAAAATAATATTAATAAAAATGAGGCATTGTTACAAAGTAGGTCCTAACTACGCAGCCTAATGTTTCAGTAAGTCTGTGGTGCACATCCTTTTATAGCCAATTAAGAGGATGTTTTATTTCCCTCATTAAAAGTGCAGCCCACAGTCACCATGTTGAATCAAATAAGTACGAGTTTGCACATCCTGCGCGCAACCTTTTCCTCGAGGCACAGTAGCATTTGTCATCTTTATAATAAAGCTTTCCAATTTTTCTGATTAATATTTAAAAGAAATAACATGACCTGAGGAATATATATATAACATCCTTGTTCGAAGGCGTTCCGTGCTACACCGCTCTGTCTGGTTTAAGGCTAATGTACCATTAGATCACTTTGTGTTCTGCCTCCTTCGAAGACCTATTTTCCTGTGTTTATGTGCAGCAGCAGTCTCTTTGTGCTCTTTTTCTTTCTCTCGGATGAGAGTGAGATCTCACCAGAGCATGTTGCATGCCACTGGTCGCCGTGATGCTCCTGGTCTGCAGGCTTGCCCTGTCATGTGGTTGGTAGGGGATGGTCCTCCAGAGATTGTCCTCTGAGCAATTACCAGAGTTGTTGTGTGTCCACGAGCAAGTGGTTTCTGAATCAAGCTTGTTGCAGCTTTCTAGTAAAGCAGGTGAAGGCTGAGAGCCCTGGGGCTCTTTAGTCTGGAGGAGAGAATTTTGGGAGGGGATCTTCTCAGTGCTTATCAATATCTAAAGGGTGGGTGTCCAAATGATGGGGCCAGACTCTTGTCAGTGGTGCCCTGTGACAGGACAACGGGCAAAGGGCACAAACTGGAATCCAGGAGGTTCCATCTGAACAGGAGGAAAAATTTCTTTGGTGTGAGTGCGTCAGAGCCTGTGCCAGGCTGCCCAGAGAGGCTGTGGAGTCTCCTTCTCTGGAGAGATTCCAAACCCACCTGGACATTGATGATGCTGGGCCCCCTGCTCTGGGTGACCCTGCTGGATGGAGCAGCGGGGTGGCACCAGATCAGCTCCAGAGATCCCTTCCACCCCTTACCATTCTGTGAGTGCTATTGAAAGGTGAGGTCCTGCCCCTTCATTCAGTTATCAAAACCTTAGCAGCGTTTGGGGACTGCAGGTTCATTGGCTCTCTCTCTCTTCTGGTTCATGTGGCAATTTGCTAACGTAATCATTGTGCGTGTTTTTGGCAAGGATGACCTGGAAAAGCGTGGCTTCATCTTGTAAAGGCACATCTTCCTCTCCATCCGTGTCTCCTGAGGGTGTCCATCTGAACTCTGGTTGGCAGTGTAATGCAGCAAGTATAGTATTAAACAAGGGTAAAGAGTGAGCAGGCTGAGATTTGACAGCAGAAGTGCTAGAAACTGTTTACTCTTATGCAGTCTTTTCAGAATATTAATTCCCTGATCTCTTCCACAACCCCCCTGTGTATTATTTATTTTCACACCCCACCCCCCCCCCCCCCCCCCCCCCCCCTCCGGTAATAATTGATTGGAGGTAAACAGATGAAAACAAGAAGGGCTAAAGTCGGTTTTGGTATTTTATATTGGCACCCATCACTAAAGCCCCTTAGGTTCTTCAAACCATTACATGTAATCACAGCTAGAATAACAAAATATAAGCCTTTAAACTTAAAGGCTCAATTATTCAGGGCTCGCTGTAAATTACAGACAAAGCTAACAAATTTCATACATTAGTCATGGTAAAAAATATTAAATTCCATGGTTTGTCACAGATTAATAGGAAAAAAAGATTAAAACGGCAAGTTGTGTAAGTAATTTAAACAAATGGTTGTCAGAGATTCTGCATGTTTGGCAAAGAATTAAATAAGTGAATATCAGCAGCTGAACTTCTTGCAGAGGAGCCAAACACTTTTTGGAAAAGCTGAGGCTCTTTTTGAATAGGGAAGCAGTGTTTTACTTGATCCTATAACACATTCAAACCAGCTGTCATAGAAAGAAGAATATAATGTGCAGTGTGGCTTGCATTTCTCATAATCCATCCCCACCAGTAAGCCACTCGCTGTGGAGGGAAAAAGGAAAGCTCTCAAGTGGACCAAGTCTTGGAAGATGTGGAGAATACCAAGATTAATACTGAAGGCTGGGGTGTTTGTTGGAGGGGACAATAATGTTGTGCACCACCCGACAGTGCTTTCTGCTAAGTAGTGCCAAGAAGTAATTTCAAAATATTCTTTACAGCGTGTCAGTACGGGGTGGGGGGACCACGACCCATACTGAAATGGACCACGGCATCCACGTACAAGGTGCTGCACAACTGCTGCCCACGGCACAGAGACATCCCTGATGATCTGACTGCTGCCCAAAGAGCATTCTCCAAACTAAAGATTGTTCTCTAAATTCCCCCCCTCGTTAAGGAGGAGAAGAGCCATGAGCACGGCACCAGCAGGGATGGGTTTTGCAAGAAGATGCTGTATGCATGCTCAGCCTGGGAGGGTTTCTGAAAGTTGTTTGTGTTTTATTATTGTTATTTCTTGGGGGCTTTTTGTTGGTTTTGGTTTTTGTTTTTTGGGGCTTGTTTGGTTTGGGGTTTTTTTTTGTCTGTTGGGGAGATGAGGCAAGTCTTCCTTCCTCAGAATCTCCTGGAGCTAACAGTGTGATATCGAGAACAGAAACTTGCCCTACCTACCCTTTCAGCCAGCTTCAATGTGCTTTTTGTTTTTTTCACTCATCACTCCTTTTAACACTTGTTGTTTTGTTGGTAGGGGGGAGGAGCAGAACAGAAATCAAAGCTGTGGCTTATACCAAGGGAACCAAGCACTTGTTTTCTGAATTTCCCAGTACCCAATTTATAGAATAGGATCATAGAATTGTTTAGATTGGAAGAGACCTTTAAGATTAGAAAGTCCAACCATTTACCCAGCACTACCAGGGCACCACTAAAACATGTCCCTCAGCACCACATCTCCATGGCTTTGAAACCTGTTCAGGGATCATGGGGACTCCACCACTGCCCTGGGCAGCCTGGGACAGGCCTGGACAACCTCTTTACCTTTTTTACCTTCTCTTTTACTCCTTGTTATGGTTCTTCCAACTTGAAACTCCAGGCAGCTCTCTGAGAACACAGGTGTGGTGGCACAAATAGTCTGCTATTGCCATTCTCTTTATTTAAATCTGTCATTTGCTCATTGCCTCTTCCTTTAACACCCATGGCACAGTGTGCTGCTATGGATGGCTACAACTGCTTTCTACACTGGGGTAAAATACTCAGCTACACTGAAAGAGGAATTAGAGACAGAGATTTAGACCAGCCCATGCCAACACATATCCAAGTGTTTCTCTGAGCCTTGCAGCTCAGGCTAAACTGGATTTGATGCAGAGATGTCTTTGACCATGCTCTTAGGCTGCCATAGAGGAATGGGCTGTGCCTTTCCATGCCGCCACCCAGCCTTGGTATCTCAGCAGCTCTGGGAACGCTCGCTTTGACATGAATTCAAGCAGAGCGATCGCTCAGGGCTAGCTTGCTCCATCAACCGGGTTTTTAGTGTTTTCAGTAAAACCCTATTTCACTCAACACTATTTTAATAAAATTCATAGTGAGTGAAATGGCAGTCAGAGGGTGGAGAGACATCCAGTCTTCATGGTTTGCCTCTTTTAATGTGAAGATTCATGGACTTCAGCAGAACTTTCAGGGAGCCTCATCTTATGTATATGTTTCTTCAGCATAAAATCTGCTGATGAGCAAGACGTCCTCTCCCATATCTGTGTGTCCATCATGAAGAAGACACTCTGGAGGCTCTGTCCACCAGAAAATTAATTGAACCAGCATTTGGGATCTGTTGTTCCCACAGCATCTCTATCCTGAATGGAGCCAGGAAGCCCCAGTCATCCCCCACGGGAACTTCTTCCCAGGAAAATTCCCAGCACAACTTCTCAACGAAAGAGGTTGAGTGTCTCCTGACAGATAGATCTTGGATAAGCATCTGCCTGTGGTATTCATCCAAAAGCTGAAAATACTAGGCTTGCTCCATATTCATTCATTTCAGCAGCTGACCCAGCAGTAGTCTGTATACCAGTACCGATGATTAACTTTGGTTGACTTGAGAGGTTGTCTTTGACCTAGATTTAGAGTCATGCTTAGATCTTTAGTGGAAAACCCCAGGGTCTTGACATTACCAAATTGTCACGCAAACAGATCCACAGAAAACCAAATACTCTTAATTTTGCTGGCTCTACAGACTTGTGCATCATCTGCACAAACTGCAGGATATTCATCTATCTAGTTTTCAGCCCAGTTTGAGGGCTGGTAAATGGACAATGACTTTTGACACTGTTTGGGTATCTGTAGATATTTTTGCAGGAAGGTTTGGGACCACCATAAATGGGAGCTTTGCACTGTATTTGTAGAACATGATTCTAACACAGTTTTCATCTTGTTTTCCCTCTCCTTCCCGGAGGCAACCTTGTACTTTCCTCTTCCTATTTCCCGTGCGTGCTGGGTCATTCCCGGGTTTTTTTCATTCAATAGGTTTCATTCCTATTTAACACACGCATAGGGAAGGGAAGAGAAATGTGCACTGAGATGTAAACTGCTGTCCTTCATCCGAACATCCCCGTCTGGCTCTGTTGCACCCACCTCCTCTAACTCCTCCCTGCCCCCACCCTTCCCAAACCTGCTGGGTGACTTCAAACAGTCTCCTTGTATCCATCCCATGTTTAAAGCCTTCTCTGAAAATAGGTGAACTCCTCTAGCTAGTAACCTGCTGGAGGAGCCTGTCAAGGGCTGGCTGCATGCACTTCAGTCTTTACAAGAATCAAAGTAAAATGAGGAGAGTCTCACAGAAAAGGGTTACAGAGAGTTTCACATATTTTGCAGCCTTTTCATGGCTTAAATTACACTTCCCCTTGTTCTAGTTTTAAAAGGCAGAACAGAAAACTTAATTTTAACACTGAAAAATGAAGGCTCTTCAATTATTTATAACATTAAAATGTACAAATGTTTGATCAATGAACTTGAAAAAAATATGCAACTACAAAACCCATTTCACAGTGTTCTGAAGTTCATGTGGCAGAGATAGAGAAGTGAAATGATTATTAACAGACGAAGAGCAGCATTTTAATAACATTCGAGCTGTAATAATGAGGCTGACAAAAGCAAGGAAATTCAAAGCCAACACTGATCTGATGCTCCCCCCTTAACACGTAGACTGTGCCTAATTTTGCAGAATGTAAGGTATTGTAAGAAAATTGCTCTCGTGCTGGAGACCCCCTCGGTGTGGTGCCCAGTGGGGTGGCAGCAGGATGAGGTACCTTTTGTTTCAGAACTTCGTTATTTTATAGTGGAGTGTTTTGAGTAAATACACAGCTGTGTCTTCGTCTTTTTTGTTGTTGTTGTTCTCAAGTTTTACCGTTACTGTTAATAAGAGTGGAGGCATCTTTTTCTCCTAAAAATGCTGAAATATGACATTTCTTGATCCAGATGACCCTGCTTTAGCAGGGGGGTTGGATGAGATGATCTTCAGAGGTCCTTTCCAACCCCCATCACACTGTCATTCTGTGATTGCCATGAAACAGCATCAAGTGAGCCCAGCACTCCAGTCAAGGGGCTGTAGAGGGGTTAGAGATGGTCGCAGCTTCTGGAGCTGCCCAGACCCTCTGTGACACCAAACAAGCAAACCACAACATATTTGCCACATATTAGGATGAGCATTGTGACACCCAGAAGGCAGAGAGCCCTCAGATTGTTGCTATCCTGCAAAGAATGGTGTAGGAATAAAGAGGGGTGATAGCAAGTGTGAGGCTTGCCCACGGCTGCCCCTGTCCAGTAGAATCTGTGGAATAAATGGGCTCAGAGCTTGTCCAACTCCATCGGCTCTTGGTGTCTTCACCTTGGGGTCTGCTTTCCAAGGGCTTGACAGCTGGGAAGGGCTGGTGATGTCTTTCCTTCACACTAAAAGACTATTTTTGTTGGATAGGTACACACATTCTGTTACGAAAAGAAGTTTGTTTTCCAAATACCAGCCCTTTCCAGAAAAACAAACACGATTTTATCGGCCAAACACACAATTGCCATAAATCCTGTTTGTTCATCGCTTTTCTGAGCTAAATGGTTATTCTTGTTTAAGAGCTTTGGATGTTAAGATGCCTCTTATGCAAGAGCAAACTGAAAACTATCTGTTTTTACTGCACTGTGGTGAAACTGTAAAGTTTATAAGCAAAATGCCATTTGAAAGGACACATTGACACTAAATAGAGTGGATGCAGGGAAAAGAGTTTATTATCCCAATTTATATCCTTGTAGGGGTAAGCAAATGTTATTTAGGAGATGGCAAACCTTGTCCCTTCTTAGCAGCAATTAGATGTAAGAAAGAGCTCCCCTTGGCTCTGCCAGCACAGGAGGGACCTCTGCATCTCACCTCTTTCCCATCTCTACCTGGGAGGGAGAGTCCTGAGATGGAAGAGGTGAGAGGGAGCTTTTCTGCTGTTGGGGACGTTTTCCTCACCTTAATGAATGTGACTTACGAGACAGCATCCCACTTTGACCCGATTTCATCCCATTGGTGACCAGGAGGCCAAGCCAAGATGCAGCGACTGGGCAGCCCGGGGGCATCCCTGTGGGGTGGGAAGTGGCCCCGTCCATGCAGCCACCACCAAGGGACCATCTGCCCTTCCCTGAGCTGCTGCCTGAAAAACAAGAGCCCAACCTTCATGTCTTGGTCCTGCAGCTTCTAATTATGCCCTGCGCAAGGCCTTAGATGTGAAGTCTGCTGCAGAAGCAGGACGGTGACGACGATGAAAGGGAGCAACATCAAAAGTGTCAGGAAGAGGAGAAGGCGACGCCATATCAGTGTTGAAGCTACATGCATATTCCAATTTGCTATGTGACTGTGTTACTAATTTGGAAAGGGAAAAAAATCAGATTATACGCAGAACAGCAACCCAGAAGGTGCCTCAGGAATATGCAACTGAAGAAGAGTTTCTTAACAGGGGAGTTGGGTGCTATTGAATCTGATCTCGACACACAAATAAAGTATAATTAGGGCTCGTTAGGAAGGGAGGTAGGGCTGCCAGAGCTCAGGTCTGTCTGCAGCCACCCCAGCAGGCATCAACAGAGAGGAAATAAGGCCACAGTGCTTACACTTTGGTGGGGATTGAGGAGGAATGGGCAAGCTCCGTTCTTATGCACCCTGCCCTGAAAGGATGAATTGTATGTTTTTCAGCCTGGTGGTGTAATATTTTTTAATTTACATAATTGATCTGGAGAGGGGAAAAAAGAAAAAAAGAAAGTTACGAAAATTCTATTAATAAAATTTAGTAGATTAATAAGTCTTAGTATTACATATAAAAATTTGGCATAAATATTTAAAAAATCTATTAATAAAATACTAGATTAATAAAGCCTAATATTAAATATAAAAAATTAATTGGGTGCCTTTCGTCGACTTTGTAATGTGAAAACCACAGCCAGAGACCTGCCAGCCCTTGCTTGTATAAAAGCTCATTACAGTGGCCAAGTGATGGAGGCACAAGAAGAGATGTTTGGAGCTGAGCTGAGTCACCAGTGGTGGGCTGCCAGGGAATGAGCAGGAACCTGACCTTGGGCCAGTACCACTGGATCTTTGTCAGATTTGACCATTGGTCTTTGCAAATCAAATAAAATAAGCTCTGACATGATGCAAATCGGGAGCCTGGAAGGTGGCATAATGGCAATAAGGGTGTTTCCTAATTTACAAGTTTGGGGGACTATAGGAATCTGAGTATCCTGGTATTTTTTAGAACAGAGCTCCCACATATGAAGTGTTAACAGAAAGGGATTTTGCCCCCGAGTAGCAAATGAGTGGTCAGACCTTGTGGATCAAGGAGGATGGATCCTTTGTCAACATCAGCCATTTGGGCACTAGCTGCTTGGGATGGTAGGAGGATGCAGCATGCCACAGGATTGGACATGCTGAGGCTTTGGCTGAAATAAAATATGCCATTTAGGTGTTAAAAAATTTAAAATTTCAAAAGTCTATTTTGCATAAGATACCTGGAGGATGAGGTGTTACCTAAAATTACTTTCTTGAAAAGGAGAAAAATATTTTTGGGGTGTTTTCTTACATATATGGCATTTTTCATCAGAGATGGTCCTGCCTTCTTCTTCTAGGATGTTGCAAAATCCCATCTCTGGTGATGTTTTGGGGGATTTTTTTGCCCCAAGTTAGAAAAAGCAGTAGCTTTTGCCTCTGTTCAGACAGTTTTTATAGCAAATGGTAAAACTGTGTTTAAATAAAGATAAAATATTAAAATTAATATTCAGTGAATTCTATGTTTTATTATCATTAGAACTTCACTTATTCTTGGGCAAACAGTTTACAGCAAGTTATAAATATTTTCCATTGACCTATTAACTGGCTTGGTAAATTATGAAGTTATTGACAGTTGCAGTAAAATTTACAAACAGCTATTAAACCTTTTAACATACTAGATGTGTCTAACTCTCTGTAACACAGAGAAGTGATTTTTTAAGATAATCTTCTCCTGATATTAAATTCCTCCAAGATTTTAATATATTGTCAAAGTTTATGGGTCATAAAATAAACCTAGAGCTTACAAAAAATTTACACAAGGATATTACTTAAGAAAAAAGGACATGTAAGTTTTAGTACAGTAAGAATGATGGTATAAGCCACTGAAACATATAAAAGTACATACCAAATACTATGTTAAAATAACATTAAATGTCTTGTATAAATCCACAAGTCAAGGTTTAAGGTTTTTTACAGTGCCTGAATCTCTTATTATTGTGTCTAGATAATGACAGCCTCGCAGTGCAGCACTTAGAAAAGCTCACTTTTGATAGATGTAAAAGCATGAAATAATGATAGACCAAGAAATCCTAATTTTGAATTCACTGATAATGTAAGGTTAGGACTCATACTTCGTGGGCCTGATTCAACGATGTATTACTCCATCCTGAGCTTGATGTAAATCATTTAAAATCAATAAAAATGGGTCAGCTGGCTGGTGTAAATTGGCCTGCCTTCATTACCGTCCATGGATGGATGCCAGTTTACACCAGCTGAGAAATTGGCCGGGTGCAGTTATATCTGTGTAAAGCTGTCAGAACTCAGTGATTCATCAGGAACTGCACATTTACGATAGCTTTTCTCCGTTTCCTTTATATATATACGTATTTAAAAGTTGGGTGGTTCGACACTGCCCTTGAAATAAGAGTGATGTCTCATAACCTAATCCACGTTCAATAGAAGCATCGCATTTCTCTTGCTAGCAGGCATTAGGCACTTGATGGAAAAGTGTCTGAGCGTCCGTGGTGCTGCGAGACTGGGGGGAAATTGCAATGTTGCAGCTGAAGCATCCTCTAGGTCCAGCTGAAGGGATGGCATCCAAGCTAGGGCTGCACCAAGAGGGTCACCTTCCTGTGCGCATGGCTGCCATGTGTGCCCAGAGGCAGCAAATAGAGAAAATTGCATCCTGAGAACCAAAGGAGCAACAAGAACATCTTGGGAAGTAGAATATGAGCTATATTATTGCATCAGGCATGCTTTGTACTGCGTGTATCTAGTGAGGTTAAGCTGGGGAGAGCCTGATGCCAACCATGGTGATGCTGCCTGTTCTGTGGTGAGGGACAAAGCCTTTCCCTGCAGCCCCACTGCACATCATGACTCTCCATTCTAGCAGTCTTCTCCTATAGTTTTCTGAAGATAATGAGGTTCTCCATAATTGTAGGCCCACAGTGGAAGAACTCCTGAAGATGGAGAAAAATAAAAGGGGGATTATTTCATCTTACACTTGCCTCTTTCAGAGCAAATATCCTACAAAATAAGGCAATCATGGAGAGGTGTTATCTTCACAGGTCCAATCAAGAGCATGGGCGTACATGAAATAGCTCAGAGGAGCTGCTCTGCTTCCCCTTTGATGTCAACTCATGTATTTTGGGTGTCCCACCTTAAATGAAGGTGCCCGAAACCCAGCAGCAGAACAGAGCACATGGTCCAGTTTAACTGAGGTCCTGCAGGACCATCACCCAACACTAAAAGTAACAAAACCAACAGGGTTTGTTTTGGTTTTATGTACTGTTTGTAGGCTGGGCCTGTGTCTGGTTGGCTTTCTATGCCAAGGTCAGGCTCCTTGTGGGTCCTCTCCTGGTGGGCCAGAGCCACCCAGATCCCAGGAGCTTAGCAGGGCTGGAAGCAGAGCTAGCTCACCTTGTGCAAGCATGCAGTATAACTGACGTGACTTTGTGGTTTCCTATCTCAGCTTTGAAATATAATAAACTCACAAAAGCTACTGTAGAGTTCAGAACAAACACAGGGGGTATGTTTAGTTATTTGTTTTTGTACTAAAATAAAATATTTATTATACACAGACACCTACTGTGAACAGAGGGTAAGGCCACTGTGTTTTATCTCTAGGGTGTCATGTTTGACTTCCATTAGGGATGTATTATAGACCTGTGGGTTTTCATGAATTCAGAAAGTCCACTTTGAACACTGATTTCAAAGCCTACAGGGGGTGTGATGAATGTAAGAACACGGCTTCGTAGGAAGGAACCTGTTGCATCTAACAAACACCTTGCGTTTGATAAGTCAGAGTTGAGGTAGGCTATAAAGGCGTTGTTATTTTTTATTTTATTTTTCCTTCTCACGATTTTAAAGGAAGATTTCCTATTGTTTGCTTTGCAACTTTAGCCCATCTGAAAGCTCAAGGTGAAGACAATGAATGAGCTCCTGAAAAATGCACCATTACATCAGCATACTTTTTACATTTCACCCTAATTCTCTCCCAATGAATCATATGGGAGGAGAAAACGACCTCAATGATCAGGTAGATACTGATAAATCTCCGTAAGTGCCTCTCAGATTAATGATGCTGTCCAAAACTCTAAGTAACACTTGAGGGAGATGCACAGAGGAGCTGTCAGAGGTATGTGGTGCTGCAGATGTGGGGGCTGCCAGGCTTGTGTCCCCTGCATCATCCTCTTGGTGGGCTTTGAAGTCTTGGCCATGAGAAACAGCTCATGGAGCTCAGTGCCACGCAGACCATGGTTCCTGAGCAGCCTCTGGACTGAGCAGATTTGTGGTAGCAGGAGGTGGAAGCAGACACATTTTCTGCTCAGGGCACAAACAGTGATGTGGGTACATCACCTCAGCCCAATGGAGTGGCTGGAGAGAGCAATGGGAAGATGGAGAGGATGACAAAGGAAACTGCCATGAAAGCATGAAACCTTCAGATGTGATTTTTCTTCACCAGGACCCTTTTCCCTTCTGCCCACATCCCTGCCTGTGGCTGGCTAGCTGGGAAAGGATTTGTTCTGTTCCCTTCAGATCCATGTATCCCACCTTGAACCACATGATAAAAATGACAGTACATGGAATGCAAACACCTCAAGCAGAGAAATCTCTACACTCTTCTGCACCTGGATGCTGTCTATGGTATTTGGTTTTATCTCATGGCCACCAAATTTAAAACAAAATAAATACTCAGAAGACTTGACTTTGTGAAACCATTGCAGGAATCACATGGCATCATTAGAGCTGTTTTGCTTGACCTTCTCCAGCCAATGACTAAGGGAATATTTTGAATTTTCATTCACTTCTTTATCCATGTTCTTTGGTCTGTTTATTACTGGCTAGGGAAGGAACGTGCATGGATTGGTTTCCATAAGGATTTCATGGAGACGTCGAAACCCAGTGAATCCAGATAAGTGTAGGAGTCAGTGGGCTTCTTACTGGCATTGAAAAAGATTTGGCTCTGATGATTTTTTTTTTTTTTTTTCATTGTGGAAAGGTCAATGAAAGAAGTTAATGGTGCCTATTAGTCTGAGCTAGGGTTGGAAAAAGTGTGGTAATAGAAAGTAGGTCTAGAAATAGTCACACATGCTGCTGCTAACTAGTCTTCTGCTAATAACTGTACCTTCAGCTAATGTGTCTGTCTTTTCAGTTCTATTTTACTGATACTGTTTTGACACAGGTTAATGTGTTTAAAACAGCCTGATGCTCATTTTTTCAGTAGATGGTAGTGGTTACATGCTAAATCCTGTCCAGCAAAATTTTTGAAATACTCTTGGAGACAACCTGCCAGGGTAGACTCTTTCATAACTGTTTGGTACAGGAAGCAATGAGTAAAATGATTTACTTGTATCCAAACAAAATTCCCATGGGAGCGAGAGGGCAGATGAACTAGACAACCTTCACTCCCTTTTCTTTTGATTTGTTCTTTTCTGTTCTTCCTGGGGATTTTACACCGAGGGTGCAAGCTGCCTCTATTGTAATCAGTAGTAAAACTCCTGTTGGCTTTGTGTTCACCTCATTCCTGCAAACTGCATCACAAGTAGTTTTTTTCAGGGTAACCTCACCTGTGGAAACCACTTTGGGTCCTACTACTCACTAATGGGATTCTCACCCTATCTTCAAGGTTGTTCGGAGAGTAACTGGGCTCTTCTCAGGTCCTACACACACTAATAATATCCTGTGAGAGAGGTTAGCAGCAATAGTCATGGACAGTAAGTCCCGACTTGGTTATGTGCTTCCCGTTCCACTTGAATTCAACCATTAAATCTGAACTTCCAGTTCAAATTAAATATGTCATGACCAATGTCAGATATATGGACAACTTCAGAGTGGAATAACCCAAGGCAATCTGCTCTGATCGTATCATGCCTTAAGTCTCAGACTAAATCCAGGGGGAATTTAATAAAATAGCTCAGTCAAGCATTGATCTTCTCATGGTGTTTTGTTGTGCTTTTTTTTTCCCCTTTCCAATGGTCTTCTTGCACACATTGCCCCCACTTCCCCCTTGCAAAACAATACTGTTTCATACAGGAATAACCCAAAATATTTCAGCACTGCAGCTATTGTACCTTTGCTATTGACCTTCTCCCTTCCAATCTCTCATCTGATGACAGTGTTCTGGTTTGGCAGTATTGAATCATTTTGTTTCTCTCCCTCTCTGTCAATATGCTGCTCTCCTGTTATATTTGTTACATAAAGTGTGTAAAGTATCGTAAAATGGGATGACAGAGCTGCAGCAAAACCATCACGGTGTTGTATCGTGGTTCAAAGCGTTCATAAGCAGAGCCTGGAGACCCTGTTAGAGGATCCGTTTTACAGCTCCATTGGTCCATCCCCGTCACTGTCGTTGCAAATCGAGCCCAGCATGTGCCCCACCAGAAAATGCAGTGAGGTGTCCAGCTGGAGATGAGTGGCTGGCAGTGGATCATGAGGTTAGCAAGCAGGGGGCAAGGGAACAGCCATGGGATGCTCAGAGAATGGGACATGAGCATGTGAGAGGCTTGTAGCTGGCCCTGTCTGAAAATAATAGTTTTTAGACTTCCCTTAGGATATAATATTATATCTAGTAGGAAACTGTGAGATATAACACACCATCCAGCAGAATATAATATATACCAGGTTTAAAAAATATTCATTTTAATCTTAGTCAAGCTGTAAAATTTAATACAGAATCCAATGGTGTAATCAACATTATCAGACGGGGCAAAAATTGCAGTCAACATCACCGTGAAAATATCTGGGGAGTATAATCATTCCTGCTGTAGTGCATCAGCTCTCCACTGCTTCTTTCCCTGTTATTTTGCCTTGAAAAAGGAGTTTCTGTAAGATGTTAGAGGAGGGCATCAAAGCATTGTTACTTCTGGACTAAGAGGGCGCTCCCAGTGAGATCAGTGTGGTTGTGAAGAAGAAGGACAGACCTGGTTTTAGGGCTATGGGACAGTGAAGGTCTTTACTGGAAACCCACAGAAGAGACAGTGGTGAAAATGTGAGCTACTGAATTGATGGTTGGCGAGTTTAACATTTACGTAAAGTCCAGAAAAGAGAACGCTGCATTATATGACTTTGCTTTAAAAATGAGTCCTTGGGTAAGATCCCTCTCCGATTTGAAACCCTTCCAGGATTTGGAAGAGTTTCAAGTAAAATTAAAAGAAAAACAAAGCTCAGACTCCTGAGATCACTCAGCTACATACTGAGGAGTGAGTGTGAGGGTATGTTTTGTCTCTAAAGAAAATATCAGAGCCTATAGCAGTCAAGTTAGTTTATAAGCATGAACATAACTTTGAATATCTCTAGTTCCAGTTTACCATGACCTCTACAACTCAACTCTGAGTAAAAGGTAAAAAAATATTCCCTCAATACCAGCGATATGCTAGAAAAGATACTTAAACTCAGCAGATTTGAAAATCACAGGCATGTCTTGTTTCTTGTGATGATGCCGATTGACCTTCTCTTTTCATTTGATTTTATTAATTATAAAACAGAAGTTTTTTACAGGAATCTAAGAATATAACTTTCCTCTCCCTAAAGATGCAATGCCTGCGCACGTCAGGAAACACAGGCAGATAGACTATAAGGAGCCTTTTATTCGATGTTTTGAAAGCTTTCCTTTGTTTCATTTCTCTTTAAGTTCGAACTCTTGCGCGTTTCTTCCCTTGCTGTGAAGTGGTTAATGCACAATCTGATTGCATTTATTTATTTATTTATTTATTTATTTTCCCACAAAGGCGAAGTGTGGCTGCTCTTTCTCTACACACTGGCCCTTTCACAGAGCTCTCCTCGCCATCTGAGAAACGGGTTTTCCTAATCTGCCAGCACAAGCTTCCCTTTGTCCTGCCCCTACTATCAGGTATGGACAGCGGTGTTAGGAAGTGGTACCAGTGGAAAGGGATGATTGTTTTGGAGTCAGGAAGGATTGTCTGCCCCTGGCCATGCCCTGGCTGCTTGCTTTGGCCTGTTCCACCTCAGCTGTCACCATACCTCAGCCATGTGTTTTCTTTCCTCACACATCCCATTGAGGGGGCTGTGGACTCTAAGCAGCCCAGCAGAGATACCTTTTCTGCCCGTGCTGAGACATTTTGATTGTTACTTTGCTTTATTTGCAGTGCAGTAGATTAATTAACAATTTCAAAACCTGGAGATTAATTTATCTGAGCATTTTAGTGTATTCATCTGCTCTTCTCTTCAAATACTAACCTGAAATCCTCAGGTCCTCCCCCAAGACATTTGGGAGGACTTGCCAGGGACCTGTCAACCAACACATGCTGTGGACTAGAGCTCATCTTGGTCAACAGGCTCCTGGGTGAGATGCCATGAGTCCCCATGCCAATAAAGTCACTCCCATAACTGACCTACTGCAGTCACCTTTCTGTGACCCAAAGCAGGATCACTCCAAAGCTTCTCAGCCATCAGCTGCGTGTGATCCTGAGCAACATATTCTAGGTGAACCTGCTTTAGCAGTGTGGTTGGACACGGTGATCTCCAGAAGTCCCTTCCAATCTCTACCATGCTGTGATTCTGTATTTTTCTGTAACCTGCACAAGAAACATGCTATAAAAGTGAAAGCTGGTACTACTGCTTTCACAAGGTCAGGAAAGTCCCCACAAGGAAAGGATTTGATGGGAAGTCTGTGCATGTGAGAACTGTCCGATATCCCCTTTGATTCTTTGTGGGTTTTTAATGTTTCTGCAAAGACTGGTCCTTCGGGTTCCCTTGGAAGGAGTGAGCAGAAGCTCACCCCTGGAAGAAGTGTCCATGTTGTGGTTATTGCTGGCCATAGCTGTTGGATAAGGAGCAGCCAAGGCCAGCTGTACCGTGGAGATACGGAGACATCCATGCTCTCTGTGCTAGCTGGGAAATTTCTGCAGTGGTACAAAGTGTACCCACATGTATATGTATGTATGATTGTGAAATGTTTTTACCATTCTTGTGTGTGTTTAAAATGCTGAGGAGATGTGGAATGATCATGTCTACAGAGTGATCTCTTCTCATTGTCTTTCTGTGCTTGCTTGTGTCCTGCATTATTAATAGCATCAAAGACATGATGTTTAGCAACCTCTTCAGAAGAACTGAGAATTACCTAGAGATAAGATGGAAGGAACTTACTGTTTTCTATTTAAAAACTGTTGAAAAGTACTGGAGACTCTGAAAAACATCAGGTTGCATTAGCTGAGGATGCAGCTCATCAATGGGTGAACTAAGAGAAGGAAAGGACAGACATTGTCTAACACATTGAGAAAAGGGTCCCAATGCTGAGGACTCCAGTAAAAGGAGCTAAAACACCAGAGTGTTAAGGAGATTTTTGTTCTTTTTGAGTGTCCGAACTTAATGGACTTTTCTGGCTGATCTGTGCAGTACAGAAACCAACACAGCACTTCCCACCTTCGCTCCCTGCACTTGTCTGGGACCGTTCATGTCATAAATCATTCACAACTTCACTAAGGTGGTTCTTACACAGTCAGTCTATATCTTTAACACGAAATCAAGACTGGAAGGAAAAAAAATATAGAAATACATATATCCCACTTTTCTGAACCAACTTTTCAAACTCACTAAGCAAACTGTGATATCCAAGCCCATATGAAGGCCAGTTAGAAATGCCACAAGTATGTTTAGTTTTAGTGCACATGCCAGAAAGTCCAAGGTTTTGTGCTCTCTCCCCAGCAATCCATTTTGCTGGGTTTTTGTCCACCAACTTCCTCCCTCATCCCTTCTGATCTCTGATTTGTTTCATTCCTGTGCATCTTTTCCTGTCCTGCTGCTCGCTGGTAGCTCTGGGCTACCATGCCAGCATCATCCCACAGACACTGCCAAAGCCTCAATGTGTAAACTAGTCTTACAGAAGCAAAGGCCACGTCAGTCAAATTTCCTGTTTGTAGTCCACTGCAGCATGGCAAAAATGTGCACAATGCCATGTTGGAGCCTGTCCAGAGAAGGGCAACGGAGCTGGGAAAGGGTCTAGACCACAAGTCTGGTGAGGAGCGGCTGAGGGACCTGGGCTGTTGAGCTTGGAGAAAAGGAGGCTTAGGTGAAAACTTCTGTCTCTCGACAGATCCCTGACAGAGGTTGGAATCAGGTGGGGTTGGGCTCTTCTCCCAAGGAACATGCAATGGGACAAGAAGAAATGGCCTCAAGTTGCACCAGGGGAAGTTTAGATTGGACCTGAGGAACAATTTCTTCCCCAGAAGGGTTGTCAATGGCAGTCCCAGGCTGCCCAGGGCAGTGGTGGAGTCCCCGTGATCCCTGGAGGAGTTTCAAAGCCATGGGTATGTGGTGCTGAGGGGCATGTTTTAGTGGTGCCCTGACAGTGCTGGGTTAACAGTTGGACTCAATAATTTTAAAGGTCTCTTACAACCAAAACTATTCTATGATTCTACAATTCTGTTTGCTATGAATCTGCATAAAAATAATCTGGTGAGAGTTGCTGAGTGTGCTGCAAATAGTGGTTCTCTCCCCACACCTTCGATGTCTGTCTGTCTATCTATCCATCTATCATTTATCTGTCTGTCTATCTATTTATCTATAGATAGTTTATTGCCTCACAAAGATGCTTCTGGTCATTTTTTTTCATATATATACGTGTGTGTACACACACATGTGTGTGCGCATAATGCTGTTTAAAAGTCACTCTTCTATCCAAATAGTATTTTCCTACAACGAGTTCAAAAATCCAATAAGCTTAGGAACCTCTCCTGTTTGTCAAAAAACTTTGCTCCGTTTCACATGTGCTTCCCATTAAATGCAGTTACAAAAGGCCATAACATTGATTTCGTTAGTCTTTGGTTCACGTGGAATGACAGTGATTAGGTACAACACTAGATGATGTGGTGTCCTGTTTGTGAACTGGTTTTCAAATATGACTTAAACATCTTCAAATATACATTGTTCGGTCTGAAGTATAAAAGTACCTTATGTAGCAACAGTAGTGAATTATTTAAGAAACTAGATTAAGAAAGGCAAATGGGAAATACATTACCAAGAAATGAAGGAGAATCAGGGTTTTTTGGAAAAATCTTCCCAAAAAGAGCCTTTCTAGAGCTTGCCAAACTTGGTATTTAAAGACAAAGCTCTCTTGAGCTGAGTTCAGAAAAAGGTCTTAGTGTCAAATGTTTTCAACTTTTTTTCATTAAATGAACTGAAATTCAGCCAAACCAGATTCCTCAGATTTGGGAAGGAAAAAAAAAAGGTTCCCTCCCAAGCCCAGGAGAAGTAGGCCAAGTTTCATCCCAACAGGAATGTTTTTGCCAAAGTTATAAAAACTGAAGTGAAAGTAATGGTGCTGTATCTGGCATTTATGAGCAGCTTCATCCCCAAAGTTCCAAAAGCACATTACATAGAGCAGGCTGGATTCCCCAGTCCTTAGTCACATCTTGCTCATACACATTCTCATTAAAATACACAGAATTTGATCTCAGGCATGGAGGTCCTCTGGAGGAGCACACAGTTGGATCCCTTTACACGTCCCTTGTGGTGGGAACTCAATGACAGTAGACTGACACCTTGGTTTTGCTGGAGATTCAGTCTATAATGAGTGGAAGTGCCCACCACCAAAATCCATCTGAAAGGCATCGTGCCCACCAGCAAACCAGATTTGGTCCAAAAATGGACTGAGTGATTCAATACCATATGCTCTGACACAGGGTTGTGGATATCAAAATCAGAGTTTGCAACCAACTCCGTTGGGTCCTAGTGCTGGCTGATGTCCTGCTAACAGAAGTGAGCTCCTCCATCCCCTGTTAACACAGTTTTTTCTTAGTCCTGAACTATCAGGATGTTCAAAGTGCACGTCTTCTGCATTCTTACTTGAACTGAATGCTTAAAGCTTTTGCTACTACATGTTTTTTCCTAAGACTTCCCATGACTTTAAAATAATTCACTTTTCTGCATGAGTGCCTCCCCTAATTCTATGCATATATATGTTTCCCATAGATGGCACCAGAATTGTGTGTTTTCTTTATGTTTTTGCCTAATTTTTCCCTATTTTGGAGGCAGGAGTTATTTTCCTATATTTAATGAGTACGTTGTGAGTTTTAGTTGTTTTGATTTGTTTGTTTTCTCACCCAAGGTATCTTGCAGAGTTCCCAAAGGAAAAACAAAAAAAAACAACCAAACAAAAATAATTTAAAATCTTTTTTTTTTTCTCATCTTATTCATAGACTTATAGAATGGTTTAGGTGGGAAGAGACCTTTCAAAGCAATCTAGTCCAACTCCCCTGCAGTGAGCAGGGACATTTGCAACTAGAGCAGGTTGCTCAGAGCACTGATCAACCTCACCTGCAATGGTGCCAGGGATGGGGCAGCGACCACCTCTCTAGGCAACCTGGGCCAGGGTCTCACCACCCTCAGCATCAACAATTTCTTCCTCCTCTCCAGTCTAAATCTCCCTCGTTTAGCTTCAAACCATCATCCTTTGTCCTGTCCCAACAGGCCCCGCTCAGAATTCTGTCCCCATCTTTCCGACAGGCCCCTTGATATCCTGAAAGGATACCAGAAGGTCTCCCTGGAGCCTTCTCTTCTCCAGGATGAACAATCCCAGCTCTCTCAGCCCTTCCTAGATTTGCTTATACTGAGCATATTTGGTTCAGGAAACTGATTTTGCCATGGTATATGAAGAAATGAGGAAATGAAAGGAAGATTTTAAAGGTGACCATGGGACCTTGACTGCTGTGAAATCTGCAGGGGAGATGGACACAACATCCACCGTGCCTGATCTCATCCCTCTCCTCATGCTTTAGGTTCACTCCTCACTATTGACAAGTATGGCCCTAGATACAGGGCGAGTCAATTCCCTGTATCCACATTAAACTGAGAATATCCAGTTAAGTAATAAGATTTTAATTACCCAAGTCACAATTTCATATTAAGCTCTAATCTGATACATTACCAACCTAAATTAATGTCAAAAGGTGTCTGTATAGAGACTTTCGTTCATTTAATGATGGTTAGTTTGGGGCCTAAACAAATTATTTGCAAAATTCTCCAGGCCTCTGTAGAAATGGCATTTCTAATGTTAATAGACTTTTGATTTCCAGTTAGTCCTCCACTCACTGCAAAGCGTAGAGTTGCTTTGATCAGCAGCCGATTTACTGAACAAAAGTGTGTTGAGAAGATGGATCCTGGAAGCATTTTTGTAGTATGTGAGTGTAAAGAGTCTTTTAATAGTGCTGTAGTTATGGTGGGAGACATAGATTGTGTGCTTGGCTTTATGCCTTTGTTACATCCCTGAGAAAACTCTCAAAGAAGCTCAAAATTATCTTATTGTCCTGCCCAGAAGATGCAAGGGGTCTTCATAGAATCCCGGCATGGCTGGTGTTAGAAGGGACCTCTGGAGGTCATCTTGACCAAGTCCCCTGTCAAAGCAGTCTTTTCTAATCTTTTAGCTGTTTTCTTCATAAATCTACTCTAGGAATTCTTATGTTTAAACCCACCGATTCCTATTTTTTATCTTTGTTCATGGTTTCTTCTTTTCTTTTGGTTAGACTCCCCAGTCAAGCTGTAGAAACCAAATCAAACACTTTTCATGTTATTTTATTAACTAAAATTAACTTTTCCATAGTAAAAACCCCTCAAATTCTCTTAACACTTTGTAACTATGGGCCCTTACAGAATTAACTGCAATGTCCCCAGAAAGGGTTAATGTTTGCTGGCAGTTTGGCCATATTAGAACAATTACAGTGATTCATTGTCTATGTCTAATGGCATAATCTGATTGTAAAGACAGCAGAGTGGGCGTTGGAAAATATACAGCAGCCCACTATAGTCAGTGTGAGGCATAACAGGAAATGATTGTGGGTGTTAACCATGTCACAAATGGTTGGATTAAATGCTGACTCCACAGCTGAAAAGCCAAATAAAGATATGGGAAAGCGACCCGTATGGGTTTCAATAACAATTAGGAGACTATCTAATATTGCTTTTAGCAACAGAAAGAAATGTTGCCGTGAAAACCCACCACAGGTGATTCTACTTAGAACTGTATTTACTATCTTCCTAATGTGTTAGCCAATAAGTAAAACTGTTCCGAATAATTTGCTCTGATATGTTCAGAAAGTAAGGTATTTTATATTGAAATAAATAGGAAATATAACTCCTGATTATGATATTGTCATTAAGGTACTTATTTTCAATTAAGAATTTTTATTAGCTCTCATCAAGTTGAGTAATGAAAGTGCCGTAAAATATACTTCCTTTCCCACCCAGTCCGCTCCCTCCTGGCCCTTCTGCAAAGGCCTCACCTTTCTGCAAAGGGGAAAAGGGAAAAGGAGAAAGGAGAAAGGGAAAAGGGGAGAAGAGAAAGAGAGGAGAAGAGAAGAGAAGAGAAGAGAAGAGAAGAGAAGAGAAGAGAAGAGAAGAGAAAAAGAAGGAAAGGAAAGGAAAGGAAAGGAAAGGAAAGGAAAGGAAAGGAAAGGAAAGGAAAGGAAAGGAAAGGAAAGGAAAGGGAAAAAAAAAGAAAAGAAAAGAAAAAAAAGAAAAGAAAAAAAGAAAAGAAAAGAAAAGAAAAGAAAAGAAAAGAAAAGAAAAGAAAAGAAAAGAAAAAGAAATGGAAAGGAAAAAGAAAAAGGAAAGTAAAAGGGAAAATCAAAATAATAAAAATAAAATTAAAATTAAAAGAAGGGTGAGGTAAGAGACAGAGGAAAAAAAAAAACTAATTTATTGTATTTTTTTTTAATCTTATATTCCTTCTGTCTTGTCCATTGCTTGGGTTTCTTCTGTGGAGCATCAGCGATTTGTCTGTGAGGCCAGGTACCATCAGAGCCCATGATGGGGGCTTTTTTCCTTCTCCTTTCCTTTCCCTGGGGAAGGTCTGCCAACACACTCACGTTTTGCTGAGGTCTCAATGTGGACCACCACAGACAGTGCTTCAGGGCTGGGGCTCCCTTTCAAACCCTTCCAGAGGCAGCCATCCCACTCCCCGAGGAGAAAAGGGACTCCTTTTAGACTGGCCATTCAAATAATTTAGTAAAAATGAGCACATTAATCTTTTTTTTCTTTTTTTTTTTTTTTTTTTTTTTTTTTCAATTTTTTTGAAAAAATTGGAACATTAACTTTTTTTTTTTTTTTTTTTTTTTTTTTTTCAGTTTTGGCCTCTTGGAGGAGCTACTGCAAAGCAAACACTTTTTTTTTTAGGCAAAGGCTTTAAAATCACAATAAACCCATTTTGATTGTAAATATATTTTCAGCTACATTTTATCAAATAATCTTATAAAAAAAAAAATCTGGTTTATGAAGCTATGATGATGTAAATTGTTCTTTCCCTCTCTCTTTCTCTCTTTCTCTCCTTTTTCACACATATTCTCTGGAGGATCCAAAAATAAGCCTCTAGCTATACAAGTCAGTGCTCCAGGTTTATCCTAGAGACTAAGCAGTATTTCACAAAATACCTTTATTATTTTCTGGGGTTCCTCTGCATTGTGTGAAACCTCCAAGGTTATTTGAGATCAGACGTGTAAGGGGAATGGACACATTTGAGGCAAGGGTTGGGGGTAGGAATTTTTCAGGACATGCACTGTATAAATTAAAAATGTGAATGCATATTTTTCTGCTGCTTGGATTATAGTTTCAATGACTTTTGTTTGCTTCTTACTAATCAAAAAGGTATCAGTAATCAACAGGTGAATTGTATACCAGAGTTGTATGAAATTCTGTGTCTTGACTCTCAAAAAACACCTTCAGCTTCAAAAACATGAGGGTTTTATAATTAATATAGAAGGGCTTGATTCTATGCCATTGACCTTAATGAAAGGGAAATCACTGAGTTCAGCTGGAGGAGAATAAGCCCGTGAAGAAGAGTGTTGATTTAACCACATTTTTTGAGATAACATCATAGCATTATCAGACCACCTTTTTTTCCTGATGAAATTTGAATGTACACTCCTTAGGTAAGCATTTCAATAATGCAACATAAATGGTTTGTAGTAATGAAGTAAAGAAAGGAAGACCAACACGTGGGCAGGAAGACCTGATGGATGCCCAAATATCCCTTGCAGAGCCCTGCATCCTTAAAATGATATTTCACCACTGTCCAAGAGCAGCTTCCTATGGAGGTTGGCTGCCAATCTATTAAGAAACAAAGAGCAACGCAGCCACACGAGTTAAAACCTATCTGGATTATCTTTATTGCTTAGAAACATGAACACTACGTATTTCCTGTGCATCTATCTATCTATCTATCTATCTATCTATGTCAAGACTGAATATCCAAATGCAAAATACAGCACCGCTGAGGGTATCGATCCGAGACACAGCCTCATGGTGACCATCATCAGTTTGCAGAGGTGAGGAGCAGGAGCCTTCTCGGATGATGAAGCCACCCCTGTAGTTCTGCGGAATTACTCGTGGCCGTGGGTCTGGGTTTGTCCCCAGGACAAGTGGTGGGGGCCACACGTGCTGTCCTGCCTGCTGCGCGCAAGATGTGACGCAGCCCTGAAAACACCTTCTTGAAGAACTAACACTCTTTTATTGCAGGAAGAATGGAACAGGATTTCACAGTCACTTGTCTTCGCAGTAACCAGCTTCTCACTTCCCCCAGCACTCTCTGGGGGTTTGTGGCTACTTCAGGTGCGCTCCTCTGTTTATGGCCCTGCAGCAGTATCAGTTTTCCCCAAATCCCCTAATTCTAGTTCCTGGGGTGGGTTTACCCAACAAATGGTGACTGAGGATGGCCTTACTATTTGTTTAATTAACTCATTTGTGTTTTGCCCCCCTCTCTGTGCCACATGTTGGAGCTTCAGGAGCAGGTCAGGCATGTGGGGTTGAGCAGAGGATGCCTGTGGCAGCAGCCCTGTGCTGGCACATGGGGACGTGTTGTGACAGGACAAGGGGGGATGGTTTTAAACTAAAAGAGAGAGTTTTAGACTAGAGAGCAGGAAAAAACATTATGCTGTGTGATGAAACACTGGATCAGGCTGCCCAGAGAGGCGGTCAATGCCCCATCTCTGGAACCATTCCAGGTGAGGTTGGACATGGCTCTGAGCAACCTGCTCCAGTTGCAGATGGCCCTGCTCACTGCAGGGGGGTAGGACTAAATTACCTTGAAAGGTCCCAACCCAAACCAATCTGTGATTGATTCTATGATTCTATGACGGACACACGAGTGTCCATCCATGCTGAGGGGGATTTCTTCCTTTCTCTGCTTCCTATTGACACCCAAACAATGACAAAAGAGGTGGGGTTTACTGCATTTGGTGATACAGTTCCTAGAATTCTCTTCTCTGTGAAGGTATAAGTTGTGGGCTTCAATACACAAAACCCTTTACTCCTCTGTAACACAGCAGCAACGGAAGGAGAGAAGGTGCAACGTAAGGAGTCCATCACAATCGAGAAGGTTTGACTCCCTCCTATTCACTCTTTCAGGAAACACCCCACTGGGATAAGCTGATCATCCAAACTAGCAAAAACAATGCTTTTCCCTCACTTAATATGTAAAATGAAACAGAAACCAATCTAACCTAGATGCCCCAGTTCAGGTTTGCAGTGCCCTTGGACAAATGGAAAATAAGAGTTTGTTTTACTTTGCCCAAGTGCAATGCAGAGATGGCTGTTTGCACTTCAGAGTTTGCAGCCTTCGGAGGAGATAAACATTTCTAAAAACTTTAACATTCCTCATGGATGTAGGACTATTTTTCAGGTGGGAAGAGTTGACTAGCTCAGAAACAAAGCCTGACTGCTGTTTTCTGAAGAGCTTTGTGCGGTTTTCGCGCTAGCGCTGAGTCCGTGCCCACCGTCTAACATAGCTTTGCCATCATGAATAACATCTCTGCCCCAAAAGTGTGAACCACCTGAGCAGAAAACTGGCAGAATTTTTTTTTTTTTTTTAATATTGAAAACATTTTAGTACTGAAAACCAATTGTGCAAGTGCTGCCCAAGGTTCGTTTTTCCTACGAGGTTTTTCCTGTGAGGTACTTCTATGGTCTTAAATTCTCCAAATGCCAGCAAATACCATGAAAATCGGGGTGTGCCCAAGGTGCACCCCATAATTGTTGCTCGTATGGTGGAAGGAGTCTGTTTCATAAATGAGTGTGCATACCCCTTATGTGATTTACTATATACCTACAGTAAATTTTCTTGTGGGAGATTTTATGGTGCCTTGTTGAATCGTGAATGTTAAGTCAAACCTTCCTATAGCCGAGGAAAATAGAAGCCAGATCTGCAGAGAGAAAGTAACAAGGAGTTTTTGTTAATGTGTATTCCTGCTCATAGAAAGAGAACAGAAATTCTACCCTAATGAAAATTAAATTTACTACCTTTTGTTTGTAGTTGTATCTTAAAAAAAAACCCCAACCAAACCTGCACACCCTTGTTAATCACGATGAACAGTTCTCTTCCACCAGGAGAATGACAAAAGAGCACTAAAATTCTCTGGCTGGATTCCAGGTGAGGTTGGGGTTTTTTTTTTGAGTATTTTCCGAAAAAAATTTAAATTATATTTTTTTTTTTTTTTTTTTTTTTTTTTTGCTATGGGAAGCATGTTTTTCCATGATTCATAAACCCGCTTTTATCCAAGTCCATGAAAGGACCTCTCTCCATTATGCAGACCAGAGCTGACACATTTATGTGCAAAATTGCTGGAGCATTTACACCACTATTCATCAAGGCAGTGTCTGTGCTCCAGGAACATTGCAATCACCTGGCACCATCAGTTTAACACACACATGCACAAATTCTTGGATGACTGTGTTATTATAACACATAACAAAACATAACAACCACGGCACTACTGGGCCACGTCTGCAACAAGTTTGCTTTTCCTTTCTTAATTGTACACGTGAATGCAAATTAACAAATGCCATTATAGTACGGATGTAATATTGAATAATAAGAGATATGGGTGAAATGAAGAATATCAGTTGGTTCAGGAAATTCCTAATAAGAAATACTCTTTTCATCCTCAAAGTGACCAGTTGAAATCCAGCCTGTGCTGCGGTAGCTGGAAGTTACACCTACCTGGCTGGTTGTATGTGGTTTGTGCAAGATGAATTCTTATTATTTTTCTTTTGTTATAAAATGTTTAATCAACATCCCCTATTATTACTCTCTGTTTACGGGTGACATTCTCTGGATAGACTTTCCAGTCAGTCCACTTTTCTGTGCCCAGGTCGGTGTTCCCACCTGATCCTGTGCTTCACAGGAGTCTTTGGGACATGGTTTAGTGGTCATGGTATTGTTGGCTTGATGGTTGGACTTGAAGATCTTAGAGATGTTTTCCAACCTTAATGATTCCACCATTCAAGGTCCTGCCCTAACCACAAGTATGGGGAAGATGTTGGAGGACAGAGTTTCCCATATTTTGTTGTGATCACACCTCGTCGTGATGTCTGGAAACAGCACACACTGTCTTCTGTGGAGGACAGAAGGGTTATTTCCTATGCATGGGGTGCTGAAAGAGCTTGCCAAGGTGATGCTGGCCATCTTCCTAACTTGAAAGACAACTCCTCAATGCCTAAAACCTGAGCTGTAGCACATGCAAGATCTTTTGTAGAGGGCCAAACTCTCAATGCAATTCTCACTGCCCCAGCCCTGGCTCTGTTTCAGACCCAGGTCACTCAGATGCCACCTCTCACCCAAACCAGCTTACCCTCTGCTCTGGGAGATTAGACCACCCTGCCCCATCACCAGGATGTGCATGCCAAAATCTGTGTGAGTGCTCTCTGGTCTTGTCCAGTGCTGTGCAACCGTAAACCACAGAGTATTCATTTATCATCCTTGAGGTGGTCCTCACCTCACTGTTAGGTGATGTTACACCCCACAGTATGCAACTTTGTCATCCTCAGATGAGGTGGAGATGGCTTTTGTAACAGGGAGGGAGGGAGGTATTTAGCTTTCAAACATGGCTGTGGCTGTCAGGTGAGGAACACATTTATTTTCATGAGGATTTGTACTGACTGTGCTAGCGAAGATTTCTAAAAATTGCCTAAATAAGTATTTACATGATACTGTAACCCAGAATGGTTTCAAAGGAGCCTTTATGATCTGTCAGGTCAATAATCTGCATTTTTAAAAGTCCCTGAATACATATTTGCATGATCTGTATTTCAAAAGCTCTAGTAAATATGTATTTGCACAATAGACCATAACAATCTCTTTTAAGCCATCGTGGTCTATATATGGTGTTAATCCTCATATATTCCAAAGGAGTTTTATTTTCCAAAATAGCTTTTATTAATAAGATGTTCAGATGCTGTGGTTCTGAGTGCGATAGAAGGATGTAATCAAAAGGGATGAGGAAGGCTTTTCATGCAATTAAAAACCGATTTAAAAGTTAGGCAAACAGTGTAGGCAGGCAGTTGGTTTTACCCTCACCTTTTAGACCAAGAGTTTTCCCAGAAACCTCCCTCTTTGAGGATCATCTTCTGCTTTCTGCCCCACAGAAGGTAGACCGTGTCCTCCTGAGTGACAACCTCTGTCAAGCAGCCGACAACATTTCCCATGAAAACCATTCTGCTGTGCTCCAGGTGGGAGAAATGAGGCAGAGAGAGGTTCTGAGCCAGGGATCTAAAGGATATATCATCAGAGCAAGAGATTTATAGACCCAAGTGTTTTAATACGTGCATTCACTTTGACCAAAGTCTTGTTGCTGTTTCCATGTTGGCCTGAAAAGACAGACTGGACATGTCTGGATTGTCAGTTTGTTCTCACAAGGAACAAGTGACAGGACAAGAGGAAACAGCCTCAAGTCACCTCAGGGGAAGTTTAGGTTGGAGCTGAGGAACAATTTCTTCCCCAAAAGGATTGTAATGTCTTGGCCCAGGCTTCTCAGGACAGTGGTAGAGTATCCATCCCTGGAGGGGTTTCAAAAGCCATGGAGATGTGGTGCTGAGGGACATATTTTAGTGGTGACCTGACAGTAGCGGTTTAATGGTTGGACTTGATGATCTTAAAGGTCTCTTCCAGACAAAACAATTCCATGATTGTATGTATTTCATCACAGGCATGGGTATCTGTGAGATGGTCATATCTGATGTCCTCTGGCTGTTTTGTTTTGATGTCTCCTCTGAAACGTGCTAGAACTGACCCTGGATGGACCGGTACCTGTGTCCCTGCATTGCAGCCAAATATAATGACCAAATTCTGTGTCCATTAGTGCTCAGTAGCAGTTCTAACCACATTTTTTCATCTCCACCATAGCTGGCTTTGTAAGAAGTTGTACAGCATGATCTGGTGCAGTTTTCCTCCACATTCTGGCCAGACACCAAGTAGCAAGTTCATAGGTTTTAGTCGCAGATGGAAATAGGTACCAGAGGTGGGGTTGAGAGTTGGAGTTTTCCAGAGAAAACCACGTGAATTCAAGTTAGACATTCTTCATTCCAGCTCACTTTGCTTTTGATGTAGATCAGCCTTTTAAACATGGAGACTGTTGTTTGGGTTTGTTTTTTTTTTAAACAAATCAAACCAAACCAAACCAACATTTGGAATGTTTTTAAAATTTAGGGTCTTGTCCTGGCTTTGAATATGTACACAGTGAGTTTTTTTATCACCACATCAAGACCTCAATTTTCACTTTCAACCCACTGTAAATGCTAATTTATGTACAAGTGCGTTATCACAGAACAGAGGTGAATGTTGGTTTATTACTGCTAAGAATGTTATTATGAAATTATTGATATCCTGATCATAACAAACTTATTTAATTAAATACCTGATCCTGAACTTAAGCAGACTTCGGATACCATCAGTAATTATTTGATGTGTAAAATTACAACTAGTTTGATGACTTCAGTTTTCTTTGCCATGAACAGATATTCCATTTCTCCAGCTACTTGTAATACTTGTGCATTTTTAATATGTCTCGCACTGAATCAACTTATCAGAATAGCTTCAATCTGAGACCTTCAGTCCCCGCAGCCAGCAGTTTGCAGACCACAACTATTTGGGTTGGTTTTGGGAGGGTCAAAGCCTAAATAAATAAACCTCAATCAATCCTCTGTCCCCAGATCATGGCCACCCTGCCTCCACCTCGGCCAAGCACCCGGAACAGTCGAGAGGTTTTTCTGCTGCTTCTCCTCCTCCTCCTTACTTGGTCATATGGTGCAGGTAAGAGAAGGAGCCTGCACATATTGTTTCTGTTTGCGAAGGAAGTACACCCTGCACTTTCCCCCGCACATAAATTCAGCCAAAGTGGTATGTCATTAATCAGGTGCAGAATCTGGAAAAATCATACAGAGACTTTGTGTCTTATATTAAAAGCAGCAACTTACGGCCGGTTAGTTTGTTTATTGAGAATGTTTTATTAACACCGCACCTCGCAGAATGTGAAGAATAGGACAAAATGAGATTATTTCTCCATCCACCTCCAGCTCGGGTTTTCTGCATAAACAATTTGAATTGTGAACTGTAAAAATACACATGTGTTGGTGCCGGAGCCTACGTGGAGCATAAGTCTCTCAGATCATGGGGAGCAGTAAAACACAGTACCAGGTATTTCCAGACTTAGAAGGGTTCCTCACATAAATCTGAGTCAAAGATTAAACCAAAGCTTCACAAAGCTCACCTGGCTTTCTCTCAAGTGTTATGCAGTATCACCTTGGCTTCCAAGTATTTGGCTTTGGATCACGTGCTTTGCAGTGGAGTCACAGGAGAAAGTCTCATCAGGTCCAGCACCATCCCAGCCCCAGCACTGCAGAGCAGAGCAGAGGCAGCAGCCCCCCAAACACGCACACATGTGAGATCCCTCATTTTTCTTACACTGATAATTGCCTATTAACATAATGCAAATTGAAACCCCTTTCCGAATGTTAGAGCCCCCGTGCACAAAGACTTTCTCGCTCCATTAAAAAGACAATTTTGCCTGTGCGGTAATGGCAAACGTCAAGCTCAGATAGAAAAGTGGGTGCCTCTAAGTATTTCATATTTTACAGGAATATGTTTTAAATGAAATACTGCCTGACAGATAAATTACACTGGCTTTTGCGTACGTACCCGGCTGATTTAGTGCTACCAGCAGCGCAGATGGTTGGCGACAACTTTGTAGGTGCTTAAACATCTTAGTACATGAATGCAATTTTTGCACTAATGCAAACCACTTGTGGAATGACCCCTAGTATGTAATGTTTTCCATTGAGAGAACTGGTTTGGACTTGCAGAGAGAAAAGTAATATACAAATTACTTCAGGTAACCTGTAGCCTTTAAAAAGAAAAGAAATGCAATTATATCTGCTCTCTGCAACCCCCGCTTAATGAAAACAGAAGACTGAAATGGTCTTTCTAAGTTTCAGAACTTACAACAGGTCCCTGCTTATTAACAGAGCAGTTGTACCAGCAATTTGTTTTTGTAATTACGTTCTTTGTGGTCTACACAGTTTTCAAATAGTGATGCAAAAAGGACAGCTGGAAATACTGCTGGTTGCTTACCTAATCCCCAGTGAGAATAAAAATAGATAACAGTAAATGAGACTGTACGGAGGCAGCTAAATTAACAGTCAAAGCTGAGATTTTTTTTTAAAGACACAGTATTCTTCAATGTACGCCTTGAAAGATGGAGAAGAAATGTATTAAATATCAGTAGGAATACTCGTCCCTTTGATTACGTGAATGAGGAGCTGAACTCATTCCCTGACTTAAAACGCCCCGCTCTCGTGTAAAGCAAATAATGAGCTTGACCACATAATGCTGATATTTTCCATGCAAAAAGTGAGCACTGAGGCAAAATGGTTCGTTAGAAAGTAACACTGGTTCTCCTCTCCAGGACTGTGTTTATTGTCGAAAGAAAATACACAGATTCCCGTTGAAACTGGGATTTGAAAAGGCTTCAAAGACGGTCACTTTTCTGTCAGCAGTGCTTTAGCTGGCAGTGGGGAGCTGTGCACACATCCTGGCTTGAGATGGTGAAGCTGATCCTCATGGGAGGCCTGGAAATATTTAGATTTGAAGAAACTCAGCCAACTTTAGAGAGTCTAGAAACGTATAAATTCCAGCTCAAGGTTCATCCAGCCACACAATCAGTCTTTGCGCACATAACCTTCCTTTGGTTTTCTGAGCACAGCTTCCCTTGTTTCATTTTAATTTGTAAGAATTGTGTTGGCACTGGCCATCACTATCTAAACCTCCTCAAAGCTTCAGTGTTGATGGACAGAGGCCACCTGTAGCTGCACGCTGCGGATGCACCTTCTCTCCACGAATCAAGGGCCACCAAGGCTTTGGAATTGTAGATTAACAAGGATTTTACCTCCATTTGCGTAACTAACTAGCGAGCCAGGCTACTGGCGGGTATCAATCAGCATTTCATTATGCCATTTTGCATTAGCTGAGGATGTGACCTGTGCTATTCCCTCCTGCAAAGCAACATCTCGTAGCTGTCATTTCACTGAAGCGATCAAGGTAAATGCATGATGGAGCGAGGAGTTGACATTTGCTAGGGGAAGCTCTCAGGAGTAGCGGGCAGCTCCCAACCCCGCGCCCGCAGCCTCCCCGCTCGCCGCCGAGGAAAGCAAACCCTCAGTGCTTGTGAACTTCGTTGCCTGACATCCACTCTCTTCTTGAATATTCCTCCCAGGTCTGGGAGCGAAGAGCTCAGCAGCAGAAAATCCAAATGCACAGAGCAGAGCCAGCAGGAAATTCACATTTTACCAAAAGCGAGAGCCAAGTGAGATCACTGTGCTCGTGCTCCGGCTGCAGCGTGGGCGCAGCGGGGTTGCACGAGGCAAACCTGGGGTCAAACGGGTACAAGGGCTGCGTCCTTAAGGTCATGATCTGGAATAAACTGAAATCAAAGGCAAGGCTCACCTTGGTTTAAAGGAAGACCTTTGAACAGTGCTTTTAGTATTTTCTGAGCATCTCCAAAACATCAGTGAGAACAGTCGCCCTGGAAAATGATTCCTTGCGGTGGTTTTCTGCAGTTTCAGGTACTTCGAGAAGTACCTACAGGACTTACCTGTTAGCTGTAGTTTTATACCCCTGGCTTTCTATATCTTAATCCTCTTTCTCCTGATAGTTAATGAACGGTCTCCTAAAATATACAAAATACCTCCACTTCCCTAGAGTTGGGGAGGAGAGTGCTTGCTCCTAGACTGTAAAATCAGTCTGTGTGGGAAGACAGTCTTTTGTTGGTTTGGGTTGTTGTTGTTTGGTTAAAAAAAACCCTCAGTATTGAGGGAGCCAATATGAAGTTCATTGTATTTTCCTTGAGGACACGGTTTGCTGTATCTGAGGCCAGGTAAGAAAAGAACAAGAGAAAAGCCACTTGATTTTATGCCTGCAGCAAAGCTAAGCGGTTCAAGGCCAGAGTAAACATGAAGTGAATAAAAAAAAAACCCAACAAGAAAAAAAAAAACCAACCAAACAAACAAACATGTGAGAGAAGAGAGGTTCTGTGATTTAGCAATGAGCAGAGCTTGGAAAGAGCCAGAGGCTCGGTTGCCTTCCCCTGGGGATGCCTGGGCTGCCATATCTGCTGGCGCTGCCCATCTTCCCAGCTTCAGGCAAAGCTGTAAACCAAGCCAATTTTCATGTATTCCAGAGATGCTCCATCACAGGTTGTTTCCAGCTCCGTCCTGCTGCACCGTGCTGGTAGTAGCTGGGTGTTTCTGATCACCTCCACAAACCTGGCGCTCTTCCACCTCTCAGTATGACTCCAGATGGCAGGATGAGGTTTCCTTGGTTTGATCTGTACTACAACAGACTTTTAAACAGTGTTTTGTTGTGACCATTTTCCAGCCTGGAGCTGAGCTCCACTCTCAGGATGATCGCAGCTCAGAAAAGCCAAAAAAACCCAAACCCCAAACAAAAAGCCCCCAAAACAGTTAGAATTGAATGTAAATAGCTTGGGGAAGGTTTGGTTCTTGTTTCATCTATGCCTGTTTTGGTGAAATGTCTGATACAGAGATATCTGATTCAGATATGCTGAAGATGCTCAAAATTTGCCTGGACAAGACAATTGGATTTAGTTGGATCTGCTAAGAGTGGGAGGTGGGACTATACAACCTCTAGACATCCCTTCCAATAAAATTAGCAAGTCCTAAAAATTCAGTATGGATTGTCTTAAAAACTGACTTGTGAGATATTAACTGCAACCATATACCTTATACCAGCAGGTATATGCAAAGCTATAGATTATGCATGACAATATAAAATGCCAAAAAGGTCCCTTATTCTGGATATTTGGTCCACTAAGCTGAACTATTAAGAACATTTTTGTGAAAAACAAAACAAAACAAAATAAAACAAAACAAAACAAAATAAAACAAAACCCACATAATTTTCTCTCCTCTGAACTATCATCAGAACAGAAACAGACAATAGTCATAGAGGGTGGTACCTCCAAAAGAGAGGCGATCTGGGTATTCAAAGTGAAAAGGATTTTCAGGACAATAGACTTCTCATTTCCTCCTGGCTTGCAGCTGCCCCCCAAAAGGGAAATGGGAAGCAAAGGTGGCTTCTCTCTCCCCCTGGTTAAGGAGCTGGCTGAAGTTCAACAGCTGCTAAAGTCTCAGCCTGCAAGAGCCAATGTGCAGCCCAAATACTCTGCAGTTGGACACCAGGATAATTTTCAGGGAAACCCTTTGCTGGCAGTATTAACCATATTTCTTACTTCTCTATTGCAGCCTCCAGGCCATGACGCTGCAGATTCACCAAATGAGATCTGAAATCACAGTCCCATAACACAGACAGAGCTTGGACTGAAGAGATGTGGAGCTGCTGACACATTAGCGTGGCACTGTGCATCCTGTGCATGCTTCCAGGTAATCTCAGGACACTTTCAAAGTCCTTCAGTGACTCCAAGTCTGGGGGCAGACCAAGACTTCTCACATTTTTAAAGCCATTGTAGGAACAAGAGCAATATTGTGTTTGGAGTAACAGCAGAACTCGGATGTAAGGAGCCTTGGGGAAATTTAATGACACATCCACTTTATACTTCTTTCACTTACAGGCACTTACAGCCAACTCACTCTGTCTTGTTGGGCTTCCTCTGAGCCGGAGGTGGGACTCCATTTGTTTCCCAACCCCACAGGCCACCCTCTGGCTTCCCATTTCTCCTGCTATCTACCCACACTACTTCATAGTTTATCTGGCTTTCATCTTTCAAAGAATCATAGAATCATGGATTCATAAAATGGGTTGGTTTGGGAAGGGACCCTTTACAGGTCACCTAGACCAAACCCACTGCAGTAGGCAGGGACATGTCCAACTAGAGTAGGTTTCTCAGAGACCTGTCTTTTTACTAAAGGTCCCTAGGGCTGCAGGGCAGGAGTGATGCAGTGGTTGTGGTGTAAAATAGAGACGGTGTGTACATTTCTAAGCAGAGCTCAGCTTTCTGCCTCCCTGAGATATTCTTCTCCTGTCCTTTCCTTCTGCTTCTTCTGTGCATCTTCTCAGCAGTCAGGATACATAGTTTTGACCCTCAACGTCACTCTGTGTGTGCAAGAAAAAGGCAGGAGAGGTCAGGATGGGAAACACCTTCCTGGATTGCTAGAAGTCCAGGCTGGACTCTTCGCAGGGAAAGCCAGATTCAGATTCAAGTGTGGTCCTCATCCACAGTCATTATGAAAATAAGTTGAGCAGGAGCGGTTTGCATGGCCAAGCTGTGGAGTGAGCCCTGTTGCCCTGCCTGGGGGCTCAGCATCCTCCACCCATTGCCTGGATCAGACCTTGGTGCACTGGCAGGCAGGTCTGAGCAGGATGGGCTCAGCGTTCCCCATAATGAATCCCCTTGGTGCTGGCAAAACCAAACCCTGTCCCTGCTACCCTGACCAAATTAAAGAGATCAGATTTACAAGGAGGATAAAGCTGAAACGTCCCCCGAGGCAACGTGCCTGCTGCCACCTTGGAAAGGGCTTGGGGAACAGGGATGAGCTCTGTGGATGGATGATGTGTGTGGGGGGGGTGTTCCCCCCCTTTTCCCATGCAGGATCAATGTGCCATCTCCCCGAAACGCAGCCGAGCTGGAGAGTGTGGTGCCAGCATCTGTGTGCCAGCTCTGCAGGGCTGTGCGTGCCGCTCGCGATCCATCTGCAGAAGGCAGCATGTGCCAGCGGCTGTGCGCAGGGCGGGCTGCGCCGGGGACTCCATTAGAGGGAAAAGTCCATTGCATGATTAAATAACCCCCAAAACCCATGTTTTCACTTGCTACCCTGATATTTTTCCCTCTTCCGTTTAAAGTTCCCCATTGGCTTTGATCAAACTCAGGCGAGATTCATGAGCTTGGTCAATTTAGGGATTTTTTTTGGAAGGGAAAGAAACCATTAAAAAAAAAAAAAAAAAAAAAGCAAAAATCAAAAGGAAAAGAAAGGACGGGTTTTTATTTGCCAAGCAGGTTTTCCCAAGTTCTCATAGCTCTGCATTATGTGGCTCTGTGTCTGGAGCAGGCTTCAAGCCTGACTTCCAAACGACCTGGAAAGGGTCCTAACCCAGTGTGGCTGCAGGCAAGCAGGAGCTCAGCTCGGCAGATACTGCAGTGCTGGAGGAGAAAGACAGGAATCCCAAACTGTGAAGCCTGCCTCACCTCCAAAACACAGAAAAACTCACAGGCTCCAGGCTCGTAGTTTTAAAGGTGTTTAGTGACATTGTTTTCCTGGTGATGTCTAAGTGTGACTCAGCTTAAAGCCTCTGCTCAAAATGGAACAAAACAAAATAAGTGAAGTTATTCTATCATCTTGTTATCTCTGCAAAAAAAACCAAACAACTGGTAAATATACAACAAATGCTTTTTACCTTCCCATCGCTCCAAATATTGAATCTAGCCATGGTTGAGTCCCAGATGGCGAAGCATTTAACTTCATTTTCTAACCTCTTTTGGGGCTCGGTTTAATTTATTAAGAGGTTTCTCTCAGGACAGATCACGCGACACGTGAGTGTAAATTGAACCAGGTATATCAGTGATTTACTAACTGGGTGACTTGTAAGCTTAAAAAGAGTAGTCCTCTCACACAAGCTGCAGCTGGACAGATGTTACATGTGTGTGTCTGCGGGGAGGGCAGGGATCGAGTCCAGTATCTCAAGTCTTTCCTTGCCTGCAGTGGTAGCACACCTCTTGCTACCTCTCTTCCGAGCTGTACAAGCATCAACCTCAAGTTTCATCTCCATTCACAGCCTTAGCCTTGGCCTGGAAGTTCAGTAGTCACTGTGAGAAGTGCCGTTAGCTCCTCCAAGATCAGAACAGGGGATATTTCCACTTCTTCCTCTCCTGTTGCAATAATTCTGCACACCACCCAACCTCGCTGATGCCTGCAGAGCTGACTACACACCTGAAAAGACAACCTTATTTTTCCACTCTTTTTATCCTTCTTTAAGTCAGCATCTTCCCTCGGTATTGGGATGGGACACTGCACCATCCCCTGAATCCTGCCCCACCACGTAGAGCTACTGCAGGCTCTTCTGCCCAGCTCTTCCAGTCATCTTGCTAGTTCCAAAGGCCAGAAATCACAAGCAGTGTGGGCAGCAGGCAAGGGGGGGATCCTGCCCCTCAGCACCCAGGGCTCTGGGGACAGAGACCCCCCTGCAGTGCTGGGGCCAGCTCGGGAGTGCTCAGCACAGCAGAGACAGGGACCTGGTGGAGCGGGGCCAGAGGAGCCCCAGCGATGCTGGGAGGGCTGGAACCCCTCTGCTGGGAGCCAGGCTGGGAGAGCTGGGGGGGTTCAGAAGGAGAGGAGAAGACTCTGGGGACACCTTCTTGGGGTCTTTCAGGACTTCAAGGGTCCTGTCAGAAAGGTGAGGACAGACTTTTGAGCAGGGCCTGTTGGGACAGGACAAGGGGTGATGGGTTTAAACTAAAAGGTGGAGATTTAGACCAGAGAGAAGGAAGAAATGTTTTACACTGAGGGTGGTGATCCCCTGTCCCAGGCTGCCCAGAGAGGTGGTGGCTGCCCCATACCTGGAGCCATTCCATGTAAAGTTGGAGGGGGCTTTGAGCAACCTGCTCTAGTTGCAGATGTCCCTGCTCAGTGCAGGAGAGGGTTGGATCAGATGATCTTGAAAGATCCCTTCCCACCCAAACCAGTCTCGGATTCTATGAAATTTTCAGCATATTAGGCCAATGCACACCATTTGAATAGATGCCCAACGGGAAGTGAACAGTAAGCCCAGGACAGAGCTGGTCTCAAAGCACCATCTCTCCTTCGTTGGCTCAGGGTTTGTGACTAACAGAGCTCTGAAATAAAAGCTTTCCAGAAGCGACTGGGAACCTCCTAGCTGTTTCCCAGATGAAGAATGAGTGACCATTGACTTCACTGCAAGTGAAAGAAGAAGAACTCATGCCAGGGAAGAGGTGGTGTCCACAGTAGAGCCGTCATCTGTGTGGCCACTCTTTCACTGTAGCACCAGCACTGTGGTTATTAATTTATTATTCCGTGGATTCCAGCTGTTGATCGTGTATTTTACCCATGAACAGGCAAATAAGCCACACGTTGAAGGCTGAGAGGCAAGGCATTTCCAATATCCTCGTGGAAGAACATCCGCCCGAGCTGGAGCTGGTGGCCGTGGCTGGTGCGAGCTGGTGGCACACAGCAGGACGATTCCTACTGGGTTGGGAAAGGCAACTTGCAGTTTGGCTGGGGACTGGGCTGGGCTGCCACAGCTGGGGGGAGCTGAAGAGCTGCTGAAAAAAAGGGCTTTGGTTTAAATAAACCTCTTCCTCTAAGACAGGGGTAGGTTTTTGTGTCGGGGAAGGTGGAGCGCAAAGACACAGCCTCGTGTTTTGGGACAGTCGCTATAAATTACACTTACTCTTGCTTCGGTGTTGCGTCAAAGACGAAGTGAGAGTGTTTTATGACCAACAGAGGTAAACTCGGTCTCTGGACTCAGTGGGATGGGAATGGAGTGGCTGGCTAGGGAGGTCTTCCCAGCATCTCCCACTGATAAGCCCAGTTTTGCCACCCTCGAGCAGCACCTTGATCTGGCATTTTGTGAGACGGCAGAGCCTGCCCCTTTGCTTTTCCCTGCGCAGGGTTCATACTTGATGTTTAAATCAATTACACAGACATTTAAGTCTCTTTCACATGCCAGCACATGGCCCTTGTAAGCCTTCAGGGTTGGAGGCGGGGGGGGGGGGGGGGGGGGGTGTTGGCTTTTGTGAGCAGCATGTACGTTAATTCCAACGTAAAGAGCTGCAGTAAATCACTTAATGCCTGAATCAAGTCAGTTGTTGTTGTTTTGGTGAATTGGGACCATATTGGGGACTATAATAAGCTAATAACGGACAGTGCAGGCATAGACCACACTGTAAAGTATATTGTAGGGGAATATGGTAATAGTCTGAAATGGCAATTCTCCTAAATAAATAGCACATCAACTTACTTAAACCTAATCATAAATGGGACAAATTGGACCCATGTGCAAACAGAAACTTGAGCAGAACGCAGGAGTTAAAGAAGCCATTGTTTCCCAGCCTGACCCTGGGCAGAGAAAGCCTGTGTCAGGTTACATCTGTTAAAATGATTCTAATGCCAGCCCAGTATTTTAATTATAAATATATAAAACATTTAATAAGAAGACATTCTGGGCTTACTAAGCCTTTAAAAACTGGGATGTGGGTGGAGTGGGTAGAATGGTATGCCATGTACCCCAGACAGAGTGCCAGCGGATAATGATTGAATGTTTTCCTGTAATAAATTGAAAAAATCTGGTTTGTAAGAATGGATCCAAATCACTTGGCATTAGAAAGGTAATTTGTTACCTAGCTTCCTCTTGGAAGCGGACAGCTTCCAAGTTTGCTGGAACTTAGTTTCTAGGGACTGTGATGTCCAAAAAGAGAAAGAAAGAAAGAACAACCAGGTTGCTTGTGGTGCTGATGTCACACACTCACACGCACACATACACACACACTATTTTTTCTCCCTCTCCTGTTAGGTTTTTTTTGTTTGTTTTCTTCTCAGCTTTGCAGCCCTCCTTCTCATGGCTCCAAACATGAGATTCAGCAGCCAAAAAAAAGAAAAAAAAAAAAAGGGGGAAAAAAAAAAAAAAAAAAAAAAAAAAAAAAAAGGAAAAAAAAAGGTTACTCAGGACAAAAGCCAGATCTATAGCCACCTTCTTTGTACCTTTCCAAATCTCAAGCCTGCTTAATTATGATTAATTGCCACATGGATAATCAGATACAGTTTCAAAAGGTTGGAGATGACAGTCCAAGGACACCAGGGAAGAAGGAAGGTTCGCCTTTGTTACAAGCAAAATAAATAAATAAATATATAAATATATATAAAAAAATACCAGGTCCCTTCCTCAGCCCATAACCTTTTCTTATTTTAACAATTCCAAACTGAATTAATACCATCAGTATATTGTTCCTGCTCCTGGGAATTGAACTTCAACTGTACAATTTCTGCAGCTGTCAGTTTTTTCAGCCCTCCTGTCAATAACGCAATGTTGGGGTGCCCTTCTTCTTGAATGAAAGCAGTTTCAAGTTTCTGCTTTATGTCTGTGCTTGCTGGGTGGTGTGACATGATGAGAAAGTATATATAAAAAAATAAAAAAATAAAATAACAGCAGTTAAAAAGCTTCCACTCTTGACTTAACTGGATCAAATGTAATAGACTAGAGTCTTTTCTCCTGATTTCCTTTGCTTGTTTTAGAAAACATTGTGAGAAGTGCAGGAGATTTTGTCTTGCCAGCTCTTTCCTCCATTTAAAATCCCTTTGGCTAAGTCAAGGATCACAGTATGTCATTTCCAGCCTAACAGAAGTGCTGGGCCTTGTTCAGCTCCTATTACTAGGAGGCAAATCCCTAGGTTGCAGGCGCCAGTGTTTCTGCGTTTGGCTCCTTTCCCAGTATTGTTTCCTTCATTACATTCCAGAGTGCCTCTCAGCCAGTTAATGTTTGCACTGGGAGGTCCAAATATCCAGCAATCAGCACTGAACTTTTCTCTTTTTGTCGAGAATTGCAGGTTTCAAACGCAATCACTGGCTTTAAAGCCAAACTTGCAGGTGAACACAACAGCACTAATTTCCATTTTATTCACAAACAGTTATATTTTCGGCAGTTCCTCCACGTGCACTCATAAAACGCTTTCAGAAGATGTCTGGCTTTTTCCAAGCTGGTAGGGGCTTGGGGTTGTTTTATGGATTTATATTTTTTGGGGTGGGGGGAGGGAATTGCTGCCCCCCCCACCCTCCTCTCCCACGCACGGTGAGCACAGCAACTCCCACACTCCGACGTCGTCTCCGAACATCGTTCCCCATAATGCGATCGCATCCTCATTTTGCTTAAAAACGGAGTGAGCTGGCAATGGGTGTGATGATTCGGGCGGCAGGAGGGGTCAGAGGGTCCGCACGGGCTTACACCTCACTCTTGGCAGCACCGGGTGGGAGGTTTGGTCTCTAAGTTACTTTTGGTGTCATTTAATTTGTAAGAATAAGGGCAAGTCGCAGCCTTTTGTGCTGGTTGCACTGGAGGAGACACAAAGGCAATTCATACTCTGCATTTTCCATGAATATTGACTTTTTTTTTTCCAGTACATCTGACCAGGAGTGGCTTTAAGTGGCTCCAGAGGCTCCACTGAGATGCACCCAGGATGGATGGTCACCTCTGAGAGAGGCACCCTTATTGTCCTGCCACCAGGAAGTCCTGTAAACAGTGAGAAAACTTTCTGCACATCGGCAGAGGATGAGGCACTTTATTTTCAGAAGCTGGGCAATTCAAATTGCACTATAGGAAAGAATTTTCATAAGACAACCTTGTAGATTTCGCTTCCTATAGGTTTACTATTAAGTTTCGAGAGCCAGCCACGGGTCATAGGCTTGAGTAAGCAATTAAAAAAGTCCCCAGTATTGTGGTGAAAGGAGAAAAAAATAAAATAATTAAAAAAAAATTGCACAGGTTGGGAAATCCTCAGTGTTTTCCATAAAGCCTCCAGCTATGCTTCCACCCATGATCGTATGTCATACGGATGGTGTCATAGCGTCCTAAGGGTGCTAGCTCACAGCGATGATATCGAATTCATGGAAGTGTATATGCTCAGAGAGAATACTAATGTTAACTCAGTCTAAATAACAACACTGCCAAAGGAGGAAAGCAAAAGATGAAATACAGTGGATTTCAGGAGGCAACAAGCTCTCATTTATTAAGATCACAGGCATTTTACAGGTTACAAATCATGAGGCAGAAATAACTTTATAATATACAGGTCAGGAATGTGCCTGGGATATTGAGGAACTATTTCCTTGGCAATAATCTGCCACAGATAGTCAGAAGCGTGTGTTTTCTGGAACAACAAATCATTGCTGATTAATTTTGTCTGCCTTTGTCTCAGGGAAGCAACAAGACACTTGACTGTGTGTTTGGTACTTACTCTACTTCCACGCTATTCTTTCTCGATGCATAATTTCTTGCAAGATAGGACAAACACAATGCTCTTTGTTTTACCTCTTTGACATCATTTTTTGCCAGAACATAGCATGCCTGCAACTTGAGGCTGTTAAGTGTGAAAAGCCAAAGTACAGCCTCCTGGGGCAGCCCAACCCAGTGGCTGAAATGGGTCTGAGCCCACCAGAGAAGAGCAGGGGAGAGAAGCAGCCCCACTCTGCCATGGCTGGAGATATGCCCATCTATGCACTGGTGAGGAGGTGTAGTGTGGTACCTTCATGATGGACACAGCACCAGCAGCAACAAACTGGGATCTTTTTCCTCTCTACTGGCACTTGGGGACAAGTGGAAATCACTGCAAGAACAAAACCAGGAGTTTCTCGCTCAAGAAGCAACAAAAGTAGAGCTGGATTACAGCTGAAAAGTCTAGGGAAGGACCTCACAGCACTGTGGCATCTTCCACCACGCTTTATTTATTGCATCCTAGAGCCATCAGGGCTGGATGGTGGTCTACCTCATCAACCTCATGCAGGAACTTCATAGTATCCCCATAAGGACCATAGATACGATAAATGCCAAAGGCAATGTCAAAACCCATAACTTTCCTAACATTTACTTAATATTCACAGCTATTAAACATCAACAGATCAGAAATGGAGTATTTCCAAAGCAGGTGTAAACTTCTCCGGGCTCCCTGTGCCGTTGGTGCGAGACATCCACGTGTTATCATTTCTGAGCGTGCTTTCCACCGTTTCTGTGCTTTTGATAAAGATTCTCAGTTCCTTATGAGTTATAATGAATCTCTCTGAAACAGGCTGTGGGAGAGACATTTCAAGAAATGAGGTAGGTATGGTAAGGCAGGGCTCAGGAGAGTCCGGGCAGGCAGGATTTGCTGCTGTGATGGGCAAGAACAGGGAAGAAATGTCCAGAGGAGGGAGATTTTGGAGATTCATTAATCTATGAAGGGCAGGAGGAGATGAGGAAATGAATAGAGCCCTTGCAAAACTGTAGTTGCAAGGTAACCAAGATGTTTTATTTAATGGTTTGTGAGATTTGTCGAGAAGGGTGACTTCTCTAGCTCCCCATCAATGACTCAAGTCCTCTCCACCCCACACAGTCTCCTTGGTTCACAATAAGGGCTAGTACAAATCAGGTTTTTTGGGGGGGGAAAAGTGATAGCACTAAGCCCTCCTGAAGAACAAGGTCTGGTGATATAAATCACCCACCATCTGCAGCGAGTGTGTATTTAGGGTATGATGGTTCAGCCCTTTGGTCAACACATTCATAGGGGCTCAAACCCACTCAGATAGGCTCATGGGCTTGGTTTCACCTCCTTGGCTGAAGCTGGGTTGCCTTTGGTTGTTTGAGATAATGCAACAGTCTCTCAGATTTTCCCACCCACCCCTGTATCTCCCAAATGAGAGAAAAATAATGATCCCTCACCCTACACCCAGACATTGTGGGTGGCTGCAGCAATTCCTAGAGCTCTTTCTTGCATTGGGAAGGTTCAAGGAGGCTTTCATGGAAGAGCTTCCTAACTGGGACTGATAGAAACCTGGAGAGGTGGCCTGTTTCTTTCTTTGCCTAATTCATTTTACATGTGCTTGAAGTCATAATGGAAAACAGGATTTGCTGTTCCGGCTTCTGTTGTCAATACTAACCTCCTATTTGCATTCCCCGATCTCCCAGTTCCACCCTCATCGCTCTCTCCCTTCAGAATTATAACCAAACCAAACCCGACATGTCCATAACATTTCCTCCAATTTCAAAATACCAAAAGAAAACAAACAGCTAGCAGATGCTGATTTTCTCACTTAACTGCACATATTTTATAGTAATTCTCTCTGATTTTCTCCCAAGACACCCACCTGACCTTCCCTTCTCTCCAGTCTCTCCCAGTAGTGGCCAAACACTGCTAATCATGTAAGACTCAGCCCATGGAAATAGGCTGCAACTAAGAGAAAATTACCCTTTGACCTTATCGTTTTCACAAGCACAATAGAGACCAAGAAATGCCTTTGCTAAAAGGAATGCATTTTCCTTGGCAAAAACCCTGATTTTTAGACCAAACTAAAAGAAAGTTATGAAGATAATTTATTTATTTTTTTTTCCATAAAAGCCACACAAATAAAATGAAAACAATTTCGTGATTTTAGAATGAAGAACATCAAAATACATTTTCCAAGAATCTTCAAGGAACTGAAAATGGAACAGGATATTTTTTTCGTTTGGTTCTCTCTATGTAACTGGAAGTGATTTATAAGCATGAATTAATTTTTAATTAACATATGGTGATGAAGGAAGGTTTAGTCAGACCAGAATTTTTTTAAGTTGTCCATAGACAATTTAGTTGGGAGAGCGTCTCCACGATGCATCTTTTTCCATTTCTAGTAAAATCTCTGTAGTAACTAAACCAATAATCTCTGTAGGAAAAAAGAAAGTTTGGAAATCTGTTCAAACAAATTTTATCTGCCTTCGTTATCTGAAAATAAGGAAGAGGCTCCACATGACCTGAGCAGCCAGTTTTTCGTGCATCACCAAATGCTTTGCAGGGTACCAGTCAGCCATGACCAGCTCAGGCACATTTTGAGCTAGACGGGCTGAGATGCAGTGAGCTGAAGTGAAGTGTCTTGCTCACACACCAAGTCTCTTGCAAGACCTGGGAAACAAACTTTTCTGCTTTTCCCATCCACGAAGAGCAAAGCTTATATTTTGCAGTCTAGATGACTATTTTCTTTTTTGGATTAAGGAAAACAAAAAAGAGAGAGAAAGAAAACCGGTGACTCATTGCAGTTTTGCTGCTGAAACACAGCTGCCCTTGTCACAGGAATACGATTCTCAGAGCCTGCATCCAAAATTTATTGCAAAATAAAACTGAAACTTTCAAAAACAACCAGCCTAATGATGTTTCTAATTCTTTTTTAATATGTATTTGTGAGTGTAGGTCCAGGATCCAGACAGGATCAAGGGTACGGCTGGAAACTCAAGAGAAACTAAATTCTTGTGAAATTTTCAGACAAATTGTGCAAACCTACCCAGACTGCATTGTCTGGACAACCTTCATAATCAGTATGTTCTTAGTAAAGCTTTGATGCTTCTGGACCTTCTGGGCCTCCTTCAGCGGCAGGTCAATATAACAGCACCCACACCACCAGCCAGAGGTAGCATGGCATTTTTTATTTTAGTATGGTTTTTGAAAATGTGAAAATGAATGAAATGTGAAAATGAGTCAAAGGATCCCAAATCAGGAACAAAAGGACGATGTAAACCCATCCTGAACTTTAGTGATGCAATCTCTCCAGTTTAGGAAAAACATTTCTTGTTTTGCTACAATCTTTCTGCTTTGAGGCCACTGAGACCTTAACGTCTGGTTTGCTGAACTTTGAATTGCCACCTCTCTGATATTAATAACTTTCTCTTTAGGTAAGGGCCACACATCTTCAAATGAACATACACCTTCCTCATTCAGAAAACCTGTTCAGATGTTCACTGGGTGGAGAAGCATCTCACAAACCTAACGCTTGAGCTGATTCTTAAATAATATGGTTGGTGCTGCGCAGTGCCTCAAAGAGGAGAGGAAAAAAAGTACATGAGAGGATCAAGCAAGAAGTGCTTCTGAAGTGGCTTTTACTCTTCCTGAGTTAAACAGAAGGAAAATTTTCCTATGTGAGTAAGCGAAGCATGATCAATATTTGCAACCCCCCCCTTCATTTAATAAGCAAGCTCAGTAAGAGCAGTGTGCAAATGGAGTACAGGGAGACAGTGCAGAGGAAAGCGGGAGATTGGAGGGAGAGAAAGATGACCTGGTTTTGCTTCCAAGCTAATTTTACATTACTTTAACTATATTTAGTTACATTTCTATTTTATAGGGTTGCAACTGTTGGACTGAGATTTTTATTGTTGTTTTCTGAGCAATTTAAATTTCCAAGAGTTGGTGGTTGCTGGGTTTGTTTTTTTCTAAGACTTCGTGACCTTCTTCCATGAGTTTATTTTAGATGTAGCGGAATGTCCCAGAGAAAATTCCAAATGGTCCTTAATATATGAAATGTTTCCAGAAAGGAGAAATTCTCAGTGGACTATGAAACTATTTTTCAATCATGGTGCATGGCACACAAACCACATCTGAGTTTTTTTTCAGTAGGAAACTATTGCCCAGTGGGTTAAAAGAAAATAAAGGATAATGGGATTTTTTCCGTAAGGCCAGAGATGTTTGCAGGGGTTTCCTCCCCACTAGATGTCACTGGAACTGTTTGAAATGTTTGGAACAAGCAACCCCAAATTCCCCAGGATTTGAGCTTTCTTACAAACATGAGACTTGGAACAAGTTGCTTTCAAGCTCTACTCTGCCTCAATGAGCCTTGCAAGAGAATCTGGACTGAGAGATGGTTAATCATGCAAAGTTCATGGTTTGGCATGGGCTTGGGGAAGATGAAGGTGAAACTTGTGAAGTTTGGCCTTTGTGTTTGGAGGTTTTGCTCAGTTTTGGGAAACCCAAGTGGAATCAAAGAAAACACTTGGGCACCGTCAACATCTGTCTGGGAGGTCTTCATAAAAAGAGCAAGGTCCTGCAGAAAATGTGTCACATCTTCTTCTGTGTCAGCAGTGGTCCAGTGCTGGGTTAGACACACCATGATGTGAAGTTAGGGTTTGGATGGACATTGAAACAGCCATTAAAAACAAAACAAAGCAGAAATTCTGACAACTTTTACCATGAAATTTTCCATGGCTGTCCTCCCCAGCAGCACCAATATTCACCCCATGCTGATAAAGAAAGCAGTTCCTTCTCAGATTATTAGGTCTGCTATTAAAATTCTCCCTGTAGTTCCAATTGACTACAGGAATCTTCTTCCATTCTTATTCAAAATTCAGTTTAGTGTGATTATGTGGCCATGCATCAAATATGGCAGTATAATATGTCCTTTCATCTACTTGCCATAATACATCCCTTTTAGTGCCACATAAATCCCTGAAAATATTGCTGTCTTCTGCTCTTGAGATTCTTCATGTGCCTCTTTGCCTTACTGCCTTCCTCTTCTATTGTTTCTCCAAGCTGAATTAATTCACTTCTTTCTCCCCAACGTCGCTGCTCTGCTCTTGCTGCCGCTCCTGAGCAGGCACCAGCAAAACAACAGCCCTTTCAGAGAGGAGCCAAGAGCAGCCCAGCTGCTGGCACAGCACCCTTCCCAGCAGCGCCAGCACCTTGGCTCTCCTCTCGCTGGAGGAGGAGGCTGCTCCAAATCGCTCCATCTCCTCTATCATAGGCAGTGGGGAGCAGCTCCTGGCCAGCAATGCCTGCTGTTGGAGCAGCGGCAGAGTAGAGGAAGCTGTGGTTGAGGAATTACAGGAGTCAGCATGGTGCTCCTAATCCTCCCAGACCAAAGCAGCACCCCAGAAATGACAGTGGGTTTTCTCCTTTGCTGCAGGAGTGAGTGCATGTGCTGCACCAGTATGGCAGAGGCTCTGCAGCTCTGCCCTGGGCTGCTAAAGAGATGTTGTATTATTTCCAGTGACAATTTAACCCATGCATACGAATTACATTTATTTATGTACTTGTTCTACATAGATTAACTACACGTGGACACCAAATACCATGAAGATCTCTCCAGCCACAGAAATCTTTGCACCAACACTGGCATGTCGTTCTTCCTTATTGACACTCCTTTTTTTGTAAGTCTTTCTCCAGAATTAATCATGTCTTCATCATGTTGGCTCCTCTCCTTGCTCCAGACAGGAGATGGAGGACACCAGCCTAGCAGTGCCCCGTGGCAGTGACACAGTCCAACACACCTGCCCTGCTCCCCTCCTGTGCTTCACAGAGCACATACTGGCTTTGACTTGTTTAATTAATTAGTAACCTAATCATACCACTTCAGCATAACCCCCTGGTAGGCACAGTTGACTTATCTGTGGCAAGCCCAACACAAAAGGGTATATTCCCTTATACAACTTCTGTATGAAGTTGTTATTATATTAATCCAGCAAAATTTCAACCTACTCAGTATTCAGTAAATTTAAGAAAATGAATTGAAGCTACTTGCCTATTTTTATATGTACTCCTGAAGACATTTTCCAATTTTTTTTATGGTTTAATTAAAGCCTCATGGCAATGGAATGCTTCTTTCTACCTACTATGCCAGTGGTTAAAAATTACAGGGCTTCAAGTACCCTGCATGTCTTTAATTGCTCTGCTGAAGATAAAAGAGCCGCGATATTTTTATCACAACCATTACAGCAGGCAAAATTAAAAATGCCCCTTACCCACGTGAGCAGAGCCAGCCATGAGCGGGGCAATCTCCCCCTCCTAGCCCAACCCCACTGATGTCCGGACCTGAACTTGTGCCCTTCCATTTCATAGTCTGTTGTGGGGAATATTTCATTCTGCTGCACGTCCTGATGAGCAGAAAAACTTCCCTGCCCCACTTCTTAACTATATATATTAAAAAAAAAAAAAAAAAAAAAAAGTGTAGAAATCTCTAAATTAAGAAAGTACTGGGAGAGTACATTCAGAGCAGGACAATGCAGAGGAAGGTTACAAGTATATTAGGATAAGGGCACCACAATTATATGAAGAAGTCTGGAGAGAAAAGATTACATTGTTCTGACAACAACATTTTTCAAACATTTAGACCTTTAATATCATTAATTTAAAGTACAAGATTAAATATTTTATGCAAATATTAGACAACAGCAAAGAGCTCCGCATATTAGGATTTAAAACAAATTGAAAGCATGCAAGACATATTCATTTCTTAAGCAGTTTAGTTAAAAAATTGGTATTGTCTCTATTAGGATTAACTGACAGTAACTCTTTGTGTTCAAATGGATTTAAATTCACTGTGGTTTGTTTTCTAGATATCATTGTCCTCCAATAATCGTGGATAAAGGGAAATGTAAAAGGACAGATCAAGTAAAAATATATCTTCACATCATAAACACAGAATTATGTTTAAATTTCATTACTAAGTGGGATTTCGGCTTCATATACCATGCCTAATCCTGCACTATAAAAGATGTATAAAACCTCCTGACAAATTCTAACAGACTTTGTGGAAGTTGCATATATTGATTAAAACATCAAGCAGTTACATACAAACCAATAATGAATTACTTCTTGTTGGAAGATAAAACTTTGTGATATTTAAAATTACAGACTTGAAAGTAAGTAAAATTACCCCTAATTATGCAGAAGGGAGCAACACCTTAGCAGTAAACAAGATAAGCACCTCAAACAGCACTAATAATTTTAATTAACATTTTCTAGTTTCCTTTCACCTCCTTTCAAGGTCATCTGCTACCTTTTCCTGGTACAACATTACAGCACAGTGTTAAAAACTTACATTCCATTACTAATCACTTTGATAAGCAAAAAAAAAAATTTACTTTTCAGGGCAGATTTATTAAAAAAAAAAATTGCTTAATCGTGTGCAAAACCAAATCTTGCATTGTGTAAAATTGTCAGGAAGGTTTTTGCAGTGAATTGCTATCGGAAGTCAGGTTCTAGCAGCTGGGACTCAGTCGGTCATCTGGGGCCTGATTCTGAACACCCAGAGTGAAATTATTCCAGGAACCCTGCAGAAACCCGTTCATATTTAAGGTGTAAATTTAAAAATTTGGATTATGCCCAAACCATTGGATATTCAGATTTCAATCAAAGTTCAAAAGACTCCTGAAGTGCGAACACTGAAAATGAAAATTTGGCAAAATGCGATAATCTCCACGGTATTTCTGTTGTTTTTTCTTGAGTACCTATTAATACATGTATGTTCAGGATTTATGATTTTGCTAAACTGCTTCTTTTCTTTTCTGAAAAGTCGAAAAGTTGGTCAGAAAAGGGCTTTGTTATATCAGTGGGTTTGTTCCATGCCACAAATTTAATGTACGAGGTCACTTGGAATATAATGTGTAGTGAAAGAATCTCATTAGGCTAAAATGAATGTAAAATGTGTCAATTTGATCCAAATGAGAACTGTAGTAAAACCATGTTTGATGTTCATGTGCAATAAATCTTTAACATTTGTCTGTAAAGTATTAGAGAACCCACAGGGAAATCTCTATTTGTGATAGCTGCACATTTTCAATGATTTTTCCTATAATCCTTTGTTGACATTTAGCATAAGGTAGCAGAAAAGAAGATCCTAAAATGCGAATTATTACTTATTATTCTAAGGTAAACAAGATGGACACCTTGTGCATAGGTTTTTGATGAAGACAGAAATTATGAAGGCATCCCTCCATCAGTAGCTCATCTTTCAGTTGCTCCTAGGTGAAAAAGGATGACATCAAAGGTGCCCTACCTGGCCGATACTCAATTCAGCATTAAAATGTCTGACGGCCCCATCCTACCGGTTGGGTTTTATTTTGATATATTCATATTGTTAATTACTGTTGTATTTCAATTTTCTCTCTAGTATTTTTGTTCATTCATAATAGCTTTATGGTTCAGTGGACCGAAATGACTAAAATGAAAGATTTCCAAGATTTCTTCTGGGAGTAATTTACCAAAGACCACAATTTTTTAATTGCTCCTGATGTTTAGTTCTGGATATCTGGAAGAGGAGAAATCAGCCCAACTCTTTTAGTTGCCACACCAACCGTATCAGATCTGTAGCCTTGCAGCCCAGCATCCCTATTTTTGAGGACTGCGCTGTAGCAATGCCGTGGTGTTTATATTTCTGCAGCTCACACTTGCTTTCGCAAGAGAATTACGAGCTATTTAGGTCCTTTGAGAGGCTCAGGGAATAATGGGTGAAATGTCAGAAACAATTAAGAAAAAAATGGAGGCATTTCATTTAAGCGGTAAAAGAAATACATAACTTCTGCTGAATGACTGGGCTTGAAGTGCCACAAGATTGCTCCAATATGAGTTCTGGCTCCCGATTATCACAAAGTTTTATTAAAAGAAAAACAACCTTACAACACTTGCATGCCAAAGGTTGCAACACAGGCTTTGGCAGGAAACACGAAAATGCTCCAGCATGGGAAAAGTCTTCGAGCAAACTTGCATCTGTGCTGATTTACGTTTTTTTACGCCAAAGCAACAGCAGCTTTCTGAAGCCAAGGCATGACTTTATGGCTGTAGCAACAATACTCGCTGGGAAGCTGCGCAGCATCAGCCCAGCAGTGCCCTGACAAACCCTCTTCCATCTCCCATCTCCCTCGTACCCACACCAGGCATTTTTTTTTTATAGTATTTGTCCATCTCGTTAGTGCCGTGCAGGCCCTTTATCAATAAATGTGGTGTTCTCGGTCGAGTTTTCTTTGGCTTGCAGTCTGCTTTACAAAACCGCTGCATACTTGACAGTTTGCCCTAGTTAAAAATTCTTTGGTCAGAGAAAGCCCGGAGAATGAAACAGTATCTGGTGTTGTAAAATCTTGACCAGATTCTGAAATATTGCCTAAGCCCCTGTCAACTCGAAGGTGATTTCTCCAGGTCATGGTTTAGAGGGGAATTGATGGCACACTCTGCTGACTGCTCGCTCTGCACTATATCTTTTTCAGGAGTACACGTAGTCACCTTTAGCATTCACCGCTTTCCAATCCCCTCTATTTTTCACAGTGTATTTACTTCCCTACATAGATTACAAGCTACACATAGGAAAATAACAATATAGGGGAAAAAAAAAAAAAAAAAAACTTATCTGCCTACTGATTTTTTTTGTCTCTATATGAGGGAGATTAAAAATTACCTAATAACCCTGGAAAAAAAAAAAAAAAAAAAAATCCACCTGAGGCTGAAGTCAAGATAATAATACCCAGCGCTACCTCAAACCATTCACCCCAGCTCTCATCACACCTTCCTGGTTGTGTCAGGTCTGTTATGCAGCTTTTACACCTGGAGAAACTGAGGCATAGGCAAAGGAAAGGTCCAGATAGCTAAAGATAAATTTGATATAAAATACAAATTCCAGTGCAGTACCCTTCCTGTCCAAACTCCCTCAGGGTTACCAAAATCATGGCACATCCAGCAGCTCGAAAAATGACAACCCATCCCTTAAAGGCTGTTATAATATATACAGAGGTTGTGTCTTCTGTTATTATTCCTAACTGAGCTTGCAAATTAAAAGGCTGTGGGTAAACATAAAAATGTCTGAATATTCTCATTATCAGACCAGAGTAATTTAAGTGCTTCCATCAATAAGTGCTCAATATAGTTTTAAATTTAAAATTGCACCAAAATTAACTTAAACTTGTGCTAAAAACTTTGGTATTTTGCCAAATAAGTGTGAGATCTTAGGAAGAGTCAGACTGGGTCATCGAGCTGTATAAATTATAAATCATTACATTAAAATGAGTTCCATGTATTTATGACACAAGCTTTGACTATTGCAGTTTTGCAGAGTATTTTCTTGAAGGCAAATTACAGCAGATCTGCCCACTCCTTCCTCTGGAGAAACCGAGATGGCCCCGATAAGGCCAATAACCCTTCCAGTTTGGTGGCAACTCCTGCGGTCTTAATTAGAAAGGAAAAGACCTAGTTCTGCATTTTCCTTATCAACCCCAGGGTTTTTGTACTGCATTACAGTACAAAAATGCTTTGCTTAAATTCTCAGAGCATCATCCAGCTCTGGGCAAGCTAGGAATGCCTGAAGGACAAACTGTGCAGTCCTTTGGAGTAAGTCATCACTGCAGAACTCATTGGCATGTACTGCTTCCTTGATGGTTTGGTTGGGTTGGGTTGATTTGGTTTGGCTGTTCAGGCTGGGTTAAGACAATCATGATGCTTGAACTCCTGGACTGATACTAAAAGGAATTTTGTCCTTCCTTTGGGCATTCATTCAGCAAATCCACTGCATTGGTGTGGTCATAGGAGCAGAAGCAGCCCAGGCTGACCGAAATATCACCCCCCAACACCATCTCCTGGAGGGTCCACCCTTGGAGGGTCCAGCCTTGGTTGACTTTGGCTTTCCAGGTACTGGCACCAGTGGATCAGACACATTAATATTCTTAATATTATTTTTTCCTTAGCCTCACTTTATTCCCCTCATTTTGAAACTCTTGACAGCCTTTCATCAAATGAACTCAAAGAATATCTAAAATGGGCAGTAATAATTTAGCACTGTAATTTTATGGGTTTTTTAAAGATCTTCAGTACTACTATTATCTCATGGAATGATTTTTCCTCCTTTTCCTTGGTCTTTCTTCCTATGTTCTTTGGTAGAATTATAGGTGAAATGTATTTCTTGGCTGCTGTTTCATCTTTTGTTCACACAGTTAAATATTGCACCAGTTAAAGATTGCATGAGGCCCCCACATTAAAATTTTATTGTATTTTTGTATTTATTTTTGGCCCGGATCTGGGGGCCTCTCAGGTCCAGGTCTTGTGTAATTTTATTGACTTGTGGGTGGAGGAAAGAACAAAAATGAGGTTTGTGGCCAGAATGTTATCTTTGGCCACATGCATCTACCTTGGGGGCCTGATTCTGCTCTGGTTCATAAGCATGTAAATCTTGATCAGCTTGCCTGAAAATGAAGATGTTAAAGTGATGTAAGCCCGACGTAAATTAGACCATTACCTCTGTGGTGGATGCAGTTTAAGCATTTTGCTATTTATGATTTAGCTGGGAGCTGTTGACTACCCTCTCTAAAGATAAGAGCCATCTATAACTCAGTTGTGGGCATCTTTTTTTTTGTTTCTTTTTGACTGGTGTCTCCTAGATAAACCGAAGATTAAAACTACTTTCTTTTATGTGTTCTACTGGCTACAAGTAACAGAGCTGAGACTACAAAGCTCATCAACCTGAGAACCACAGCTGAATTTTGGTGACTTCACCCTTGAGTGAAAAGCACCCTATTTCACTTCCATATTAAAAAAAAAAAAAAAAAAAAAAAAAAAAAAAGTTGATTTCAAGTGCTAAAAACATGGATTTCAACCTTAATCATTTCTTTTCATGAAAGACTGCTCATGTGACCACCACTTAATGAGGGGTGGCCCATCCTCTGGAGCTTTCCCTGTGTGTTCAGCAGCTCACCGGCATGAGTCATGGCCACCTCATCCTGCTCTCCTTCCTGCCTGGTTCACTTCCATCACCACGGCCTCTTTCCTCTCCAAAACCTGTCTCCTCCTCACTTCTTAGTGAATTTCTTCATGTCAGGTCTTTGGCTTGGAAAGGACTTCTCCTGTGAGCCAAACCTTCTTATTCTTCACTTTAAAATCCTTATGAAATTTGGCTTGCCTTCCAAAGCTAAGCCTCAGCTCCCTTGTTACTCTTCTAAATATAAAACATTTTTATTGCATTAAGCCATGTTGAAAAGTCAAAAGAAAAAGAGGAAAAGAGAAGAAAGGAAATCCCTGTACCCAACATGAAGGAAGCAGCCGGCATTACATAGCAGCCTATCACATGTTTTCTGGTCTTCTCTTGGTATCATCTTGCTGGCTCGTGCTTTGGGCTCTCTATCAGTATTCCTGATTGAGTAGCTCCCATAATGAAAAAACCCCATCACAGTCATCTCTAAAGGAGTTGTTTCCAGGACGAACGAGAAAATGGTTAAACCATCCCACTATTGATCATGCTGCATTGCTTCCTAAAGGGAAAACTGTTTTCTAGGGTACTCCTTTAGCACCTCTCAGTTACATTAACCTTGATTTTCCTATAAGACTTAAGCAACCTCTGAAATTAGTTATTTATATTTTTCATGTGTGCATTTCACTCATTATTTCAAATGTAATTTTAAATCATTTCAACAAAGAAGGGTCTTAATATTCCCAATAATGGCTCTTGTCACTTTAAATATTAAAATTCGCATTAGGAATTCCCTCGACTGCGTGTGCATTATTTGCATTATAGATTGTGTGCATGTCGCACTCTCTCTATATATGTCCATTTATATACATACATGTATTTTTAGGAAGACATGGACAGTTTTGAATGGTCCTATCTGATTTGAAAGCAAGTAGCAAATGCCAAAGCGATTAGTGATAAACAAGGTCCTAACACTTCAAAATTAAAAGCTCCTAATTTTCAACTTTAAATAAATCCTTATTGTATAGCAGAAATAATTCCTCATAAAGTGTTTCTAACATTCAAGAGAATGCTTTTAGGACATACAGCATTAACATAATTTTTTCGACTGGGGTTCTCACAGGACATCTGACGAAGTCTCTACCCTTAATTTTAATTGCGTAGGCTGCATTCTTAATTAAAAACTGTACAAATGGATTTTATGCCATGCCAAAAGAAATCTGAGTTCATTAGTTACAAAACCTTTTAAAAATTGATGTAAATATGTGAATTCTTTAAAAGTTTGAACTCAGAGTCCTCATTTTATGTTGAGTAGCCTTTTATCTAGAGAATAATGAAGCCAATACAAATTAAGATAGTCTAAGTTTTCTTTCTTTCTTTCTTTCTTTCTTTCTTTCTTTCTTTCTTTCTTTCTCTATTTCTTTCTCTATTTCTTTCTTTCTCTCTTTCTCTCTCTTTTTTTCTCTTTCTCTTTCCTTTCTTTCTTTCTGTTTTTTGTGAATGTGGGTGGTGGGAGTCAAAGAGTGTGGGGGTTATGTGTGTATGTCATGATGCTTTACCTTGAATAATCAAATTCATTTAAATCTAAACTGTGAAGAAAATTAGAGTGGGAAACATACTGACCCTTTTGTACTGGGTTATATAAATATAAGTTCATATCTCTTTTATTAATTCTTCATATTAAAACACAATCACATCATCTCAAGCCAATAAACTTAATGGAAATCTGTCAAACTGTAACTTTGGAGGAAAACTCCGGACATCACTTAAAGAAATATGTGTGTCTTATTGATTTTTATTTTAAAATGTGTGAGTTGTTAATTAAAATGCTTTTCCATAACTTGACAAGACTTCAAATAATGAAAGGGAAACTCTGAGAGGTTTGTTTAACCTGACAAATTGCTAACCTTTCATTTCACTGGCTGTTCATTTGGCTGCATGGGACCTTTTCTTTTCCATGGCTGGAAGACGGGAAGTTTCGATTCGTCTTTTCCAGTCGGTGGCACCAACCTGATGCCGTCTGTGGTTACACAAAATACCACACGTGGTCTTAAAAAACATGGGGATGAAGGGATGGGGTTGAACTCAGCTTTTCCTGTGCTGTGATTTAATCTTTAAGATTTCACTCTTTCCTCCAGCCTATGAGCCTTGTCATTGGGCAGAAACATCCAGACTGTGCCCCATGAGCAGTCTTGTCCAGGGGCTTTTGAGCCCGGCTTTCTGGCAAAGGAAAAGCAGAAAAGGTGAAATTGAGACAATGGTATTGCCACTTAGCATTCAACCCTAGAATATATACTGGTGCTATAGTAAAAATGCAAATGAAATAATAAATAAAACAACCTGTACAAGGAACCCCTTTGTTTCTTTCCATGTTCTTCAGTGGTTTGTGCTTTTGAGCATCTCTGTGCAGCTGAATCCCAGCCGAGCATGGCAGCAGGGGTGTTGAAATACCACATGAAAAGCTGTGTAAGTGCTTGTGACATTTACAACACAAGCTGAGGCAAGAAGCCCCAGAAGTCTCACAGGAGAGATGTTCTCATGAGTTTCCGACCCAATTTGGCACGGTGGAGAAGTTAGATAGACTTTTGACAAGCATCTGACTTCCTTTTTATTTTTTTTCTTAAGGACCATAGTTCAGGTAACAAAACCACTCTGCCTTGTGAGATTTGCCCGTGACTGTGTCCTACAGATCATAAGAACAATATTCCAATGAAACTGAATGTTTTGTGTTAGAAACACACCAGATCAGTAAGAACATTGGCTATCCATCAGCTTTAACCTCCACCCTACCCCTCAGATTCAGCTACCTCGTCGTCAATTCGTTGCAGGAGAAAGCTTCAGGGAACAGGGTGATTCATCAGCAAATTCAGGCAAACAGGCTTCTCCACATACACAAACTGCTTTTATGAGCCTGCTTTACTATTTGAAGTTTCTGAACACATTCATAAAGCCTACCACGAGAAATGATCCAGAAGGAATCACTGAATTTAATGCTTTAAGGAAGCAGGCAATTGTAAATTTGCTTTAACAAGGTCCAGCAGTGCTGCTGGTGTTGGGGTGAAATGTGGCATTAAGAACACCACCATGATCTACTTTGAAACTTTTTTTGTGTTTAATTTTTTTTTATATTTCCTACCAGGAAGGAAAGTTTGAGGCCAGGCAAGTTTGGAGACATTGCATCAGCACATGCAAACAACTGTGGACCTGCAGTGACCACAGAGCCCCGAGCGCAGCATCCTCTAAAATCCCACTTTCTAGAAAATTAAACCAGGTCACTCAGAAAGTAGAGATGATGGAGACATATAGATTGGGATCAGGGATTTTGGATTATTTAAACTGTAATTAATGGGTCTCTGCCACTCACCAGCTTCTCTCCCACAATACCAGTAATGTCACACATCAGTCAGTAAGCAGTTTACCATGTCCAACCTTGGCAAATGATGGAGGAGGAATACAAGGTTTCCGTAGTTGCATCTTTAAACTTTATTTTAGATTTTGGTGATTATCCAGAATATTGGAAATTGCCTAAGCTTTTTTTCAGTCTAAAAAAAGGGAGACACAAACCATGTCCTTTTCAAAGTGCAGTAAGATGCTTCACCCAGAGGACACTTCAGCCTGCATTTATCCCATCTAGCTTTAAGACCTCTAATTTAAATTAAGTGTCATAAAAGCAGAGATACTGTATGGTCCCTGAAGAAGAAAATCCACTTTTCTAACATTCGAAACACTGCTTTCAAAGAACGGTGAAATGATTCATCTGCAAAATGTCAGACAGATTCATAAACTCTTGATCTGTGCACCTATTTCACAGCAGCCAACCCCATTTCTCCTGCGATAGCAGCGCCATGAATGAAACCACAGTATGCTTGCTAAGCAGATCTTTAGCCTCTTGTTTATAGTAGCATACCAGTTTTTATGCCAGCTCCATGGTCTACCCAGAAGTAAAGGAAAACATTTGTTCTACAGAAAAATTCACAGAAATGGACACAAACAGTCTTGTATAATTGATAGTTTTATGAGATTGAACTCTGTAAATTTTTTTAATCTCATGCCTCTAGATCCAGTTTATGTGCACATTTGAACAATGACTTCATATCCTCTCCAAACAGAGATTCTGGGATTCAGTCTCGTCATTTGGCCAACACAAATCCCCAAGTGCCAAGAATTTCTACTTTTGTTTTGCTTTATGTTTGTCTTTTACTTGTTCTTTTACAGGATTCCTAGTCAAACCAGTCCGTCAGTGGAATGATTCCAGTTTGCATCAGAGGAAGATGTGTAAAGCCCTAAAACATTTTGAAAAAGTGAGTACTTCTGTTATCTCTGCCTCTCATGGTGCAGATTCCAACTCTAAAACTGAAAACTTTATCTATGCGTGAAGAAATGAGTTTACAGAAAAGTTCAATGACTGAACTGTTTGCTTTGCAGGCCACCTTCAACAGCGAACTAGGAGGAAGGTTGCTTGAATTTTCAGCCACCTTTCCATTGGGTAAGTTTAAGTCCATGTCCTGCTCTGTCTGAACCCAATGATTTCCTCAGAGAGTATACAACAGTTATCACACTTGCTAGACAAACAATTTTTCACAAGATGATTCCTGTTGTTTACTTTACTGTTGTTGATCTTGTAAACTACAGCCACAAAAACATCCCTGATTTTTTTCCTAGAAGCTACTTCTCCAGCTGAACCAGACCCTTGAAGATGTATGCTGCCTCTGAGTAGATATTGTATTATGTGAGATAGAGTCCACTAAAACCAAAATCTCCTTCAATTTAAGGTAGTTTTTTTCCATGTCTGTGTGGATGTACGATTGCAGTGTCTCATTATGAAGCTTATGGGAGAGCTTGAGAGTATTTTGGCCCCCAGTTGGAAAACATGCCCTTGGAACAGTTATCTTTCTTCCAGCATGGTGCTGGGTCACAGAGTTGGACTGCTTAAGATGGTGCAGAGGATTTTGCAGTCAGCTGGGAGCACAGGTCCCTGCTAGGGCTTAAAGATCCTTTGGAAACTTTGGAAACTAAGGATCCTTCGGCATCTTGATGGCAATTTTGTCATTGAGTCCTACACGTCCCTCTGCCTGCAGAGAGTACCACTGAAGGGAAAGGTGATGGGGACTAACAGGATCCGAGAGTAATATGGTCATGTTAGCATAGCGTAAATTGCAAAACAATTAGGGTGGGGGATATGAATGATAGAACACATCTGGGAGGTTAAAATAGCTTGGAAAGCTCATTTGAACACTCTGGTCATTTATCCTGGTGTCTTTAACAAAGCTCAAAATCTTCATTTATCCTTATCAAAACCATTCCAGGCCAAACAGGGACCAATGGCCTCTCCATTTTTCTCCTTAAACCACTGGGTCATGTTTTGATATGCCACTACACATCTGTGCTTCTCATATTAATTTTATTTTCCCCAGATATATAGCTGAAAGAAAAGCAGAGGAACCAAAACAGATGGTTTGGTGATACCAGCAGCTGAGCAGGCTGGACCAAGTCTTTTTTGCTCAGATGGATTCGTGGAGCAGGGGACTGGAGAAAATGGGGATTGGCAGGTCAGGAAGGACCACATACTAACACAGTCGCTGGCAGCTCTGATGCAGTTACCAGGGGCTGTGAGGCTGCCTTTTGGACACCCACTGCATCCCAGCAGCCCGTTTCACGCCGACCACTGCAGATCCATTAGGTGGTAACAGCTTCTGGTGAACATGACTAATCCCAGCAATATTTGAACCAATAACCCTGAGGTGAACAACTTCGCAGCCTCTTAACATTTTCTCAGACTGCCTGGTTTGATATTTTTGTTCCCAGATCCCCGGCCCCCTCCTGGCTATAAATAGATCTCTGTTTTTAAGATTTTGCTTATTTTGCGTAACATATCTTGTCTGGAAAACAATTTATATTTTATCATGAGGAGCAACCGTCGTATTAAACTCGTGGGTATTTTTCCTTAGGTAATTAATGTACATGCCAGTTTTGACAAGAGATACACGCTGCAGTTACAGGACATATCTTAATGCAATTAACTGTATTAGGTTCCAGAAATCATAAATATAGAATTTCAGTACTTATACATCTGTAAACTGCATACCTTTCCAGAAAAGACGTGTAACTTTTTTTTTTTTTTTTGCTGTTATTACTTTAACCAAAGCGTGACAATAAAAGCAAAATTATTTTCCAAGATAGGTTGAAATTTCAGTTTTGACCATGAACGTCTACAATTATAGACTAATGAAGTCACAAGTTGCTCACTTTAAAAGCAACCCTGCGACCATGTAGGAAAACCTTGATAACCAGCGGACAGGGGAGCTATCTCGGAATAAGCAAAATTTCCTTTCTCTTATTTATCCACTTTATTTCACAGTTCGAGTTGGCACAAGAGCCAGGGCAGCTCAAGAGAGTTAGGAGAGCGTGGCCACGAGAGGATTTTAATTTATTGACGGCTCTTGCCCTACTGTACAGTCACCGCTGCTATTTGAGTGTAATGGATGAAACAGATGTTTGACACTGCAGCACCTCTTCATAACTTCACTCTTCAAAAACAGTTTTACAAGTGCTCGCTCGCGTTGGTTCCCATTCAGCACAGGAAACTGAGGTCATGGTGAAACATGAGGCCCGGGCAGGAGCTTGAACTCATGTGCACTGCAGCTGGGCCCGCGTCTTCTGAGCACGTTAGCAATTCATGGAGCAGCCATAATTTTAAACTTACAGACAAAGAAATAAAAGTGTTGACACCCTTATTGTAACATCTGCGAAGGGGAAAATGGGAGCCCGTTGCTAAATGTACGAGGGGTGGAGGAGGTTGCTTTATGGTTAATTCCATTCATTATAGGATGTGATTATTTTTAATGTGAAAAATTTCTTCAGGTTTCAGTATCTACACTGAAAAGTTACTTTCTGGACCATAGTTTTCTTAGTATTGCTTAGAAGCGGTAATTTAAGAAGGAAGTGACTTTTCCTGAATTTTTCTTTTCTTCCTGCATGATTATTTTAACACATGCTCATCTCTGAACATGTCAAAAAAAAAAAATCTTCCCAGACATACAAGATAGGTAATTTTGTAGCTTGTTTTAATAAAGACAACATAAAGTTCGTGCAGTTAGATACACTGATTACCTTCTGTTACCTTCCCTGGGAAAACAATTAAGGCATTTAGGTACTGATATTTGGTACCTGATTTGGCAAATGATAACAGGACACCAGGCTGGGGAGGCTGAGAGGTCAGTGGTTCAAAATCCCATATCAGAAGTTTTTCTCCTACCGTAACTTCAGCTCCTTTGCAGTACGAGAGCCCCAACAGCCTTGGGGATTTCTCCAGCACTTTCATGAAAACTAATACCTGGCTGCAGCAAGCCACTGCTCATCTCCCAGCATCAACACGTGTGCTATGAACTTTCTGCATCTTTGCTCCCTGTCTTCCATGTATCTTCATATATAATTATATTTCTGACCTTGCTCTTAATTAAAGTCAGCCCTTTAGTGACTGAGTGGCACATTCTGAAAGGAAATGCTGTTGTATAGAATTAGCTGCACAGCAGAAAATTGATGTTTAAGACTCTAAAGTAGTGTCAGCAGTGCTAAAAATGAAGGTATCTATGGGTAGGTGATAGAAGAAATCCCAAAACACAGTTTGTTCAGAGATGTTCCTGTGAGGCTGGACTGAGCAACCACCTTCCACTCACCCCTCAAGTCTTTCTAATGCGAGGAGCTGATGGATTTTTCCAGGTAAAACTGTATATTTGTTATTCTCCTCTTCAGAAGAACCTGTAGGAACATCCTCAGAAAAAGAATCTTAATTTTCCTGCCCCAGCTGCTCACATGAGCTGTATGATATAAAAGCCACTAATTCCTTTAGGTGGCTGTAAAAGCTTCTGTCAGTTATAACAGAAAATGGCCTGTCACATGAAAATCCCTTAAAGCCCTAGAAATGCATATTTTTGTCTTTACCTGTCCATTTCCAAAGTGGTAACAGGCACTATTAGGAGGAAAATACCCTTTATAGTAAGATAACCTAAACACTTGCATCAAAACGCCTGCCAGAGCTGCTCTGCTCAGCATCAGGAGCCTGGGATGGGTGACTGCTGCTGTGTTTATTCCCTCTGCATCCAGAGTCATCAGCGTGGGAAGCAGGAGCCATCCCTGGCTCCACTCAGCAGCACTGATGGCTGGATGGCATTGGCCATGAAGGAGGGACAGCCACCCACCTAGGGCAGCCCTGAAGCATCAGGGTTTGATCATGGGCCAAGGATTGTGCTGAGGGCTCTTCACATTAGTCTTCATAAGAAATGGAGGAAAAAGCCATAGAAGGCTAACTCTGATAGCTCAGCGTGATCTGTTTGGAGATGTCCCTGCTCATTGCATGAGTGTTGGACTAGATGACCTTGAAAGGTCCCTTCTAATCCAAACCATTCTGTGATTTTATGATCATGAGCATAGAATCACAATATCAAAGCATCACAGAATCATAGAATGGCTTGTGTCAGAAGGGACCATTCGTGCTCATCTGGTGTAACCTGCAGGGAGCAGGGCCAACTAGAGCAGGGTGCTCAGAGCCCTGTCCAACCTCACCTGCAATGGGGCAGCAACCACCTCTCTGGGCAACCTGGGACAAGGGCTCACCACCCTCAGTGTAAAAAATTCTTCCTTCTACTCTAAATCACCCCTCTTTGAGTTTAAAACCATCAACCCTTGTCCTGTTCCAACAGTCCCACTGTAAAGACTGTTCCCCACCTTCCTGATAGGACCCATGATCATCTGGCACATCCTCTGCTGTGCAGTCACTCTTGTTTAATGCAGTACCTGCAATGATCCTGCTTTGCAAACTACCCAGTGTATACAGAGAAGTCTTTACTGTATTTCCAGTGCTGGTACAAGCTCCCTTTGCCTTAAAACCCAACCATGTGCCTGGAGTAACCCTTACATTCGACTGGTCTATACAAGAGGGGAAAAAGTCATGCATGTGGTTTACGGCTTTGTTTTCTCAACCTTTAGCAGTTGTTTAGTTATTCTGTGTCTAACCACAGTCCCCAGCTCCAGGACAGGCTGTGTGAGGAAGGACAACCAAAGAATTTTTCCTCTTGCTCTCACTTGTCCCTTTGCATTGATAAACCGCCCTGGAGTCGGTGTGGAGACAACACCAAGTGAAGCCAGCAGAAAGTTTCCTTCATGTCTGGGGGGTTTCCATCGGTCTCATGCCAATTTATAAGCAACAGTGGCAGTTACTGAGCTTAAAACTTCTATGGAGAGCTTAACGGCATCCAAAGGACAAAGCCTGCAAACGCTCACATTTCACATGAGGTGGCCTTGCTTCTCTGGTGCTGGAAAATGCGTGATAGGAAAAGTTTCACAATTAAAGACAAGCCCACATAGTTTGGTTTGTTGATAGTCTTGCAAAAGCAAACAAAATAACTCCTTACTAAGGTTTGCTAGAAGCCCCCTTTTTTTTTTTTTTTTTTTTTCTTTTTTCCTATGGGAAAAAAAGGCTGTTCCATAAAACTGTGGGGAAAATTTGAGCTGACAGCCCAAGATTAAATTCACTTTTCTAATTGTGAGATGGCGACAAGTTTAACTATTCTGGCTTGGCTCAGGCGACTTGGGTTGCGGGCTGTGTCTGCAGAAGACGTGAGCTTGCCTTGTGTGACGCCCAGGCCTGGCTTTCAGGGGTGACCGCAGGGTCCTTCTTTCCCAGGCACAGGCAGAGCAAACATCATTGCAAGCAGCAATCCCCAAAAAAGGCAGCATTTTATCATGTTTCTGGCAAAACCATGGAGTGCCTGATGAGCCCACTCGGAAGCACTCTCAGTTAAGCCTGTACCCAGGCAAAAGATCACAGGAGGCAGGAGATGGCCCTTTCCCTGATGTTTTAAAGGCTGTTTTGACATGTGTCACTCATTGACAACAATTTTTAAAAGAAAATGGAGGTGACACCTTTCTAACCTCAAATTTGCTATTGGAGGAGGGAAAGTCCCATGAAAACTGTTGCTATAGATGCTGTAGAGGTTAGAGCTGGAGTCTGAAGCAGCTCCTGGAGACACCCATCTGGCAACATCCTTATTCTTCCCCCTCTCTGCTCACCGGCCCTGGCTTAAACTATGGGTAGTTACTTTTTTAACCATTTTTGTTTAGATACTGGAAATTCTTAGATGTACTCATGCCTTTGGACCCTGGAATCTAGCTGCTTATGGCCACTTGTGCTACGACATCTTGGTTTGAGTCTTAGCACAGGTATGAAGTAAGGCTTCTGGGCTTTTTGGGAAAGTTTACAATTAGTAAACTGAATAGTGTCAGGCTTTGTGTAAAGACTACAAGTGTGAAATCCAGTTCTGCCAGTAAATTGCTACCTTTTCTTTAGCATTACAAGCCATACTCTCGAGTTTATTTGAACACATAAAATATGCTAAATGTTTAGCGGCACCACTGTGTAAAGAAGAGTTGGATGAAGTATATATTTTTAAATACAGCAAGTAATAAAATGTTGAGTAAATTCCCAAGAATATAATTTTGGGGCAAGTACAATAGAATGCTTAATGGAATATATTCCCAGGTCTGCTGTTTTTATTCCTTATTTTTCTCCTGTTTTAATCTCCTCGCCCAGCCAGTGGTTGCTGTTATGGGAGCTGCGAGGGAGGGGGTTCATCTGTAGACACTTCCAATATCGTAGCAATGAGAGAAGGGGTGTGAGGTGCTTGCAATCTGTTGGTACATCTCATCTCCACTGGTGTAGCTGCTTCGCACACGTAGCAGTGCCAGCATCCAGCTGTCGGACACAAGCTCAGAGCTGCTCAGCACAGGGCTGGGCAGTGGCTTGCAGAAGGACCACAGAAGACAAAGAAAATTATAAAAAAAAATGTTAAAAAGAAAAAAAAAAGGCAAAGTGGACTCCTTCTTAAACTAGTTTTCTCCAAATTTATTTCCGTTTCATTTAACTTTGTTGAGAAATGTCCCCATGGACTTCATCAGAAAATCAATCTCTCCATTTTAAGTTCTAAATGGAGCTCTAAGTAGCTAACTCTCATGTGCATGAGAACCTTCCATGAGAAATGCAAATTCTCGTCAAGGCAGTTACAGACTCAGAATTCCAGAATCCCAGCCTGGGGGGGGGGTTAGAAGGACCCTCTGGAGATGCTCTGGTGCCACCTCCTGCTCCATCCAGCAGGGTCACCCAAAGCAGGGGGCCCAGCAGCGCAGGGTCCAGCCGGGGTGGGAATCTCTCCAGACAAGGAGACTCCACAGCCTCACACCAAACAACTTTCTCCTCCTGCTCAGCTGCAACCTCCTGGCTTCCAGTTGGTGCCCATTGCCTCTTGTCCTGTGTCTGGGCACCACTGAGCAGAGTCTGTCCCCATCCTCTTGCCCCCCGGGGCCCTTTATCTCTTGCTCAGCATTGCTCAGCTGCCCTCTCAGGCTGCTCTTCTCCAGCTGCACAGCCCCAGGGCTCTCAGCCTTTCCCCAGCACAGAGATGTGCCCCTCAGCACCTTCCGAGTCTCTGCTGGACTCTCAGTTCCTTGTCCCTCTTGAACTGGGGAGCCCAGAAGTGGACACAATACTCCAGAAGTACAGTTCAGATGTAGTTCAGAGCCACTACTGCAGGCTAAAAAGAGAAGCTGTGGTCACTATTGCTGCTTTCCAGACCAGTGTTTTTGATTTGAGTCAGGTGATGTCACCTGAAGCTCTTTCTCATAGAAACCTTTCTGCAGTTGGGTTTCTTTATGGATAAAACATGCAAATTTAGGAGCATGCCCTCCATTGAGTAGCTTCTCATTTGAAGAGGGCTTTTTTTTTTACCTTGCTGCAAACCAGATGTTGCCCCTCTGCAACACAATTATGCCCCAGGTAGCACAGCATTCTCACATAACTATTGGTTGCTGAGTTTCCAGATAACCCTTTGTAAGTTATTTCAACATTAAAAACTGTCTTCTCTATGGTACCTCCAAAATGATGCTCCCAAACTGCTCTCAGTTCCCGCTGCCTTTCAGAACTATCCATCCTGGAAATGGGAATCTATATTCCATGGACTCCCAGTAGGTTAAACATACACTTACGAATCCTAGGAGACCTATTTAGCAAAACGAACAAACAAACAGACTCTGACATTAACGTTCTCATATTTTATCTCTGTCTGTCCTTTATAGAAGGTTAATTTTTAATGGTTGCAAAGTTTTATCAGTTGTAACTTGGGGAGGCCTGTTACTTTTGTTTTGAAGCATCAACCAAATACCAGTATAAAAATCACTCAACTAATCCAGTTAATTATCTTCACTTGTGTGTATATATATTAAATAATTACAATAATTCATTAATAATAATAAACAATAAGTCTTCTATACTATACTTAAGAAATAATCAGTGGATACTATTGGGCAGTGTATCTTCTATACTGTATTTGATTTACCAGTTAATATAGTACAGTCTTAAATAAGAGATGTTCAAAGTGCAACTGTTTGGCACTGAGGGAGAACAGAAGTCTTCGAGGTCCTGAGAATAGCTTTCAGTGAGGTTGGCTGGATTTGCCCACCCAACAGTATTTTTGGTGGATTTTACCTGCATATACATATTCATCTCCCAGTAATTTCCATCGTCTGGAAGTTCTGATAATGTTTAGTGGTTACGATGATGTTTAGTAGATGGTTGAACTTGGTGACCTTTAAGGTAGTTTTCAACCTTAATGATTCTATGATTCTGTGACTCCCCTTCTAAAGAGAGAAATCTCAGCATCTCTAACGAGGGGCCAATTCCCAAGTCCCACACCATCTCCAGATGAGTTTTGATAGAGTTCTGTCTTTCGGGGATTTGTATTGATGGAGGAGTTTTTGACACTCAGTGGAGCACTGGCAATGTACAAGGACCATTTTGTTTCTACCTATCACATTCTCCTGCCTGTGAGCAAAAAACCCCAAGGTAATGCTGCCTTTCTACCTTCCCCAGCCACCTTCTATATGGATATCAAAGAAAGTCAACAAATCATCATAAGTGGGGAGGGGGGGGGAATGTACATTTCGTGTGCTGGCGTGGCTTGCAGATTAAAGGTAATCTGGTAATGAGGACCCTCCAGACGATAATTAATAAACATAGTTTTCTACATCTGCTTTACCTGTCATGTATGAAGAAAATTTCGCAGGGCAGGAAAGTCTGTTCTACATGAGTTTAAGTGTTGCCCTTTTTAAGACTAATCAGTTCAACTTGATGGAATCTGAGGTCTTTTGTGCGAGCAGTGCAGATGCTAAGGATGGGCTTTCACCTCTTCTTCTCCACAGGAGCTTTACAATTATCCTGAAAAAAAAACAAGCCAGGGTGCTTAACTCCCTGCTAACGTCACACCAAGGAAATAGGTGGAGTTAGAGCACAAAGAACACTGAAAATCTGTGGTTCTCTACAATTCAGTACTAGTTTCATTTTTTAAGGAATAAAGTAAGAGGAATATATGTCTTGAAAGAACAATGGAATGGAAGACATTAAAAATAGCTCAGTGACAGTCAAATGACAGTGATGTCAGACAGTATCTTGAAGAAGCTGGAAAAGCCACAGGCTGAGGGGAAGGACCCCCTGGCCTGAACCCCAACCCACACCAGCCAGCAGATCTTGGTGAGCATCACATGGGGTTCTTCAAGGACTTCTCCAGCCACTCTTCTACGGGACAACACTGACAAGGGAACAGCAGCGCTAGGACACAATAAATAAATAGATAAATAAAGAACTGGGAATTTATGGAGATTTAGAGACCTTGTAGAGATTTATTATGTGCCTGAAAAAAAAAAGCCAAAGGGCAGCTGAAAATGTCAACAGGTTTATTTGTTTTTACAATCGCGTTGATTATAAGTTTAACGCTTCACTTAGCTAAAGACAATTCCTCACTCTGGCGATGAACAAGAAACCCCTAAAAAGGACAAATGTGCCCCTTACCTAAGAACAGGGAGCAACTCGTAATGTAATCTAGTCTGCATAGTCAGTGTTATTCATTTTGCACACAGAAATACCTATTTTTCTATATATATTCAACAGGATTGACACAAATTGAAGACAATTTGGAAAGACTTTCTTTTCAGTAACTAAACACACTGAATTTAAATTCTAAATCTTGTGAGACCATTTCCTGAGTTCCCTCTGAAAAGGCTTTCTATAAATACATAGAAATAAAATCATTAAAATGTTAATATAACCTATACAATCAAACCGAAGACCTACTGGAGATTGGGTCAAAACCAAGCCATATAAAAGACCCTTTCTTAAAACAAACTCCCGGAGATTTTAATAATTTTCTCTCTAAAATGTCAGTGCAATCTTTTGGTTTGGTTCAGTTAAATCTAGAGCAATTCTACATAATGAAAGGAAAGAATGAATATAAACATGTTTCAGTATGACTTCAGGATTCCGGTCTCTTTAGGGAGACAATTTTTCCTTATGGCATCGGTCTGCACAATTAAAGACCTTGCTCTGAAATAATGAGAAGTTGAGGAGGGAAGGGAAACAAGCAAAGTTACCCTGGAAAATTCACTTAATTAAAGAGACACAAAATGATGTGTGCATCTCCTTAAAGCCACTCATTGTGTAGCCAAAATATATTACACAGGTGAAAAAAAGGAAAATAAAAATTAAGAAGTCACTGCCATACGTGGGGACCTGAGAGTGTCCCTTCATGCCACTGAATTTTTTGTGAGAACTGGTGCTTTTCAAGAGTATTTTCTGCCTAAGGTGTTGGGAGCTCCTGCACCCAGAAAACGTTTCTGCACCCCATAGCGAAGTATCCTTTCAACACTCCCCCTGTATAATATATAATAAATTTAGTGATTAATTTATGATAAATACCTGTAGGCAGCTTCTAATAATTGGTGTTTCCCATGTCAAGAAATCCAGTTTGGCAATTAGGTGCTAACCATTAATTAAATCCATGTGACCAGGACCCCCTTCCCCTGCAGAGTTTCCTGACCATGATAAGGACCACAAGATCTGCTCTCTTCCCTGCATGAAAGATGGGATGGCATCTGCAGCCTGGTGACCACCAAGAGGTGTGTATTTGCCCTAAGGATGCCAGACCCCTGCCCCAGGCTGCCTGGAGAGGCTGTGGAGTCTCCTTGTCTGGAGAGATTCCCAACCTGTCTGGACACTGCGCTGCTGGGCCCCTGCTCTGGGTGACCCTGATGGAGTAGGGATTTTGGACCAGATGATCTCCAGAAGCCCCTTCCAGCCACAACCATGCTGGGATTCTCTGACTCTGTAAATACCTGCAGTTGGACGAAGTTGAACAAGAAGTGGGTGCAGCTGAACCCAGCCTCCCGTGAAGCTTCAGCTGGAAGGACAGAGCCAACAACTCAAGTGCAAACACTCGTGTTTACTTTTCGTGGCTTTCGTCCACAGTAGGTTACGTTGCTATGTGGCATGTCTTACATGTATCTGAAAAAAAATCAGGTTCTCTCCTTACACTGTATTTTGTTTGGATTGGACCCATGGACCCATTCTCCAATTTTATGATAAAATGAGAACATAATTCACATATTAGCATTTCAAAACCTGTACAGCTGCAGAATGAGTAAACAGTGGGGTGAGTAATCATTACTAATGTGAACTGGAGAAAGAGAGAGAGGGTAAGGAAAAAAAAAAGCACATAATTTTGTGGTGCGCTAAACCAAAAAATGTATTTTGTACTTCTTAAAACATCTCAAATTCTCTTTTTTTATCAGAGTTTTAGAGGTGACAGAGGGAAATCTCTCTTTGAGCTGAACTAATCTCAAAAAAATGAATATCCTTTTTCATATACATTTGTTTGGGGGAACTTCAAATTGTAGCATAGCCTATTGATTACATTATTTGAATTAAGTTTTAGAAATCCTACAGCTGTTTGCTGTCAAAATTTAAACCTACTGTCTATTTTCAGCTGTGCACTTAATACACGTTTCACCTGGTGACTCAATAACATTTTAATATAAAAGTACATGATCGCAGAACATATGTTCAGTGTTCATACGAGGCTTAATAGCGACAGAAGGGGTAACAATTAACAGTTCTGTTTTTCTGGGTATACAGGGTCCAAGTTTAAAGTTTTTCCTGGGCTGCTTCCAAAAAATCTTTGTTCCTAGTGCCTTGACCTTTGAGGAGTTTGGAATCAATGAGCCACGTTGCCTTCCATAAGGGTGTCAAGTGCAGAATAAAAAACTGCGTCACATCATTTTTCACCGCAGCCAGATGAGGTCTGAGTGAAGGAACA